>MIQA02000840.1:0-21959 GCA_001887855.2 Sclerospora graminicola | reverse complement strand
AAGAGACCGAAATATGGTGAAAAATGGTGATCAAACAACAACAATCAGATAAAGCTAGCAAACTCTCCGCTCCATCATTCTGATCGCGTCGTTGCAGCTGATTTTAAAACGCTGCCGCCGCATCGTGATCTCTTTCCCGCGCGTTCTCTTCGTCTCCATCTTTTGGCATGAGCTCATACGACCATTCATCAATGACATTCGATCCGGAGACGACACTAAATTTGAAATGCGCATGGTCTTGAAAATGTTTTGTGCCATCGGTGAACGTGGAGACGCGGTATCTGCAATTACAAAACAGTTATTGTGTGTTCTAGACGAAATTTCTGTGCGTGATTGATTCAATCGCGCAACCTTAACCCTATAAATACCGCACAAATCGTGTTAATAATAGTTTATCAGTAATAGAGGTGGTCTGGGTTGTGGGTGTAAGGGATTCAGGTTTGGAGTGTAGGGCATAGGGTCTACGTGATGTCAGCTGATTGGAAATAAATGAAATAATTGACTTGTTTTGACAAATCACCATTCTTGTTTGGTTTGGGCGATTTTAAATCCCAGGTCCAAATCACGCAGGATCGGCAATTTGAACGGAATTGACAATAATTCCTCCACCTTAAGTAGTACCGTATCTCACCCCCCATAGATGGTGTTTCTATACCTAGACCACTTGGCCCGTGAGTGTGCCACATAAGCAGGGTATTTCTGAAGAGACCAAAATGTGGTGAAAAATGGTGATGAAGCAACAGCAATCAGATAAAGCTAGCAAAATCTTCGCTCGATCGTTCTGATCGCGTCGTTGCATCTGATAATAAAATGCTGCCGCCGCATCGTGATCTCTCTCCCGCGCGTTCTCTTCGTCGCCATCTTTTGGCATGAGGTCATACGACCATTCATCAATGACATTGGATCCGGAGACGACACTAAATTTGAAATGCGCATGGTCTTGGATATGTTTTGTGTCATCGCTGCACGTGGAGACGCGGTATCTGCAATTAAAAAACAATTATTGTGTGTTCTAGACGAAATTTCCGTGCGTGATTGATTCAATCGCGCGTACCCTATAAATACGCACAAATCATGTTAATAATAGTTTATTAGTGATAGAGGTGGTCTAGGTTGTGGGTGTAAGGGATTTAGGTTTGATGTGTAGGGCATAGGGTCTACGTAATGTCAGCTTATTGGAAATAAATGAAATAATTGACTTGTTTTGACAAATCACCATTCTTGTTTGGTTTGGGCGATTTTAAATCCCAGGCCCAAATCACGCAGGATCGGCAATTTGAACGGAATTGACAATAATTCCTCCACCTTAAGTAGTACCGTATCTCACCCCCATAGATGGTGTTTCTATACCTGGACCACTTGGCCCGTGAGTGTGCCACATAAGCAGGGGATTTCTGAAGAGACCGAAATGTGGTGAAAAATGGTGGTGAAACAACAACAATCAGATAAAGCTAGTAAACTCTCCGCTCGATCGTTCTGATCTCGTCGTTGCAGCTGATTTTAAAACGCTGCCGCCGCATCGTGATCTCTCTCCCGCGCGTTCTCTTCGTCGCCATCTTTTGGCATGAGCTCATACGATCATTCATCAATGACATTCGATCCGGAGACGACACTAAATTTGAAATGCGCATGGTCTTGGATATGTTTTGTGCCATCGGTGCACGTGGAGACCGGTATCTGCAATTACAAAACATTTATTGTGTGTTCTAGACGAAATTTCCGTGCGTGATTGATTCAATCGCGCAGCCTTAACCCTATAAATACTGCACAAATCATGTTAATAATAGTTTATTAGTAATGGAGGTGGTCTGGGTTGTGGGTGTAAGGGATTTAGGTTTGGAGTGTAGGGCATAGGGTCTACGTGATGTCAGCTGATTGGAAATAAATGAAATAATTGACTTGTTTTGACAAATCACCATTCTTGTTTGGTTTCGGCGATTTTAAATCCCAGGCCCAAATCACGCGGGATCGGCAAATTTGAACGTAATTGACAATACTTCCTTCACCTTAAGTAGTACCGTATATGACCCCCATAGATGGTGTTTCTATACCTGGACCACTTGGGCCGTTAGTGTGCCACATAAGGAGGGGGATTTCTGAAGAGACCGAGATGTGGTGAAAAATGGTGGTGTAACAACAACAATCAGATAAAGCTAGCAAACTCTCCGCTCGATCATTCTGATCGCGTCGTTGCAGCTGATTTTAAAACGCTGCCGCCGCATCGTGATCTCTCTCCCGCGCGTTCTCTTCGTCGCCATCTTTTGGCATGAGCTCATACGATCATTCATCAATGACATTCGATCCGGAGACGACACTAAATTTGAAATGCGCATGGTCTTGGATATGTTTTGTGCCATCGGTGCACGTGGAGACGCGGTATCTGCAATTACAAAACAATTATTGTGTGTTCTAGACGAAATTTCCGTGCGTGATTGATTCAATCGCGCAGCCTTAACCCTATAAATACTGCACAAATCATGTTAATAATAGTGTATTAGTAATAGAGGTAGTCGGGATTGTGGGTGTAAGGGATTTAGGTTTGGAGTGTAGGGCATAGGGTCTACGTGATGTCAGCTGATTGGAAATAAATGAAATAATTGACTTGTTTTGACAAATCATCAGTCTTGTTTGGTTTGGGCGATTTTAATTCCCAGGCCCAAATCACGCAGGATCGGCAGTTTGAACGGAATTGACAATACTTCATCCACCTTAAGTAGTACCGTATCTCACCCACCATAGATGGTGTTTCTATACCTGGACCACTTGGGCCGTTAATGTGCCACATAAGGAGGGGGATTTCTGAAGAGACCGAGATGAGGTGAAAAATGGTGGTGTAACAACAACAATCAGATAAAGCTAGCAAACTCTCCGCTCCATCATTCTGATCGCGTCGTTGCAGCTTATTATAAAACGTTGCCGCCGCATCGTGGTCTCTCTCCCGTGCGTTCTCTTCGTCTCCATCGTTTGGCGTGAGCTCATACGACCATTCATCCATGACATTCGATCCGGAGACGACACTAAATTTGAAATGCGCATGGTCTTGGATATGTTTTGTGCCATCGGTGAACGTGGAGACGCGGTATCTGCAATTACAAAACAGTTATTGTGTGTTCTAGACGAAATTTCCGTGCGTGATTGATTCAATCGCGCAACCTTAACCCTATAAATACCGCACAAATCATGTTAATAATAGTTTATTAGTGATAGAGGTGGTCTGGGTTTTGGGTGTAAGGGATTTAGGTTTGGGGTGTAGGGCATAGGGTCTACGTGATGTCAGCAGATTGGAAATAAATGAAATAATTGACTTGTTTTGACAAATCACCATTCTTGTTTGGTTTCGGCGATTTTAAATCTCAGGCCCAAATCACGCAGGATCGGCAATTTGAACGGAATTGACAATAATTCCTCCACGTTAAGTAGTACCGTGTCTCACCCATCATAGATCGTGTTTCTATACCTGGACCACTTGGGCCGTTAATGTGCCACATAAGGAGGGGGATTTCTGAAGAGACCGAAATGTGGTGAAAAATGGTGGTGAAACAACAACAATCAGATAAAGCTAGCAAACTCTCCGCTCGATCATTCTGATCGCGTCGTTGCAGCTTATTATAAATCGTTGCCGCCGCATCGTGGTCTCTCTGTCGTGCGTTCTCTTCGTCTCCATCGTTTGGCATGAGCTCATACGACCATTCATCAATGACAGTCGATCCGGAGACGATACTAAATTTGAAATGCGCATGGTCTTGAAAATGTTTTGTGCCATCGGTGCACGTGGAGACGATGTATCTGCAATTAAAAAACAATTATTGTGTGTTCTAGACGAAATTTCCGTGCGTGATTGATTCAAACGCTCGGCACAAATCATGTTAATAATAGTTTATTAGTGATAGAGGTGGTCTGGGTTGTGGGTGTAAGGGATTTAGGTTTGGAGTGTAGGGCATAGGGTCTACGTGATGTCAGCTGATTGGAAATAAATGAAATAATTGACTTGTTTTGACAAATCATCATTCTTGTTTGGTTGGGGCGATTTTAAATCCCAGGCCCAAATCACGCATGATCGGCAAATTTGAACAGAATTGACAATAATTCATCCACCTTAAGTAGTACCGTATCTCATATCTACACTTCCTAATCCAAACGTAATCAAAATAATTTTACTAAAGAACTGAGGGTTACACTTGCAAATTGTATACGACAATTTGTGCCCTAATAAAGATCAAAATGTAAATGAGAATATATTTAGATCACACTATAATATAGCTAACCTAAGACATGTAATTTGATAATACCTATTTTCATTTTTTGGTCCAAGGCGCAATTTCAACCTTAACAATGTCAGACTTGCATGTTGTAGTCCACTGTCTGCATTTTAACACTCCTTCTCGCCTTGGATCACACAGAAAATAGCTATATCCTTTAGTCACCCACTAATCCAACCGATTCCTGATATACCTCCAGCCTCGGTGCACCCAACCTTTTTGTGAAGAGATCTACAATCATCTCTTGCGTGTTCTTGTACTTGATCTTGATAACGCCGTCCATGAACTTCAAAATCATGAACTTGATCCTCACGTCTACGTGATTTATCTTGGACGAGCTGTGTTCAACTTCGAGGAATTTAAAAGCAGCTTGAGTGGTAGCTTTGTATCCAATCCAATCTTGCTCAATAGCTCGTAAATTCCCATCAGTGCACACTCCATTTGCGATGCGACATAGAGTTCCGCCTCCATACTAGACAACAAAACGCATTGTTGTCGCTTGCATATCCGATAAAGTAATATTCCATTCAATAACGAAACGCCTCTAGTAACTAAATTCCTGTCCACCTTACATCCCGCAAAACAGACATCACTGTATGCCTCCAGCAAAACTAATCCGTCGTTATCTCCACACTTTGTGACTTCCATCTTCAACTTGTAATGTTTGGTTCCCTTTAGAAAACGTAGTATCCGCTTAGCTAAATCCCAGGCCAACTTACTCGGCGAATGTGTCTGCCTTGTTGACTTGTGCACTGCGTACGCGATATCTGGTCGTGTGCATCGCTCGATCCACAATAAAATTCACCGAAGATTGAACACTTCTTATACATGGCGATCCATCGTTAGTGACTGCTTTCAACTCCACTTGCTTCTCCATCGAATGTTTTTCGTACTTGCATCCAATAGGTATTTGCTTCCATTATCTTCTATTCTCAACCAGGTTCTCGAACATCACTTGTTAATCCAGCAGGTAACCATCTTCTCCATCATACGTAATGCACATACCCAAAAGTTTCGACAGTTCACCGAGGTTTTACTATCCAGACACTTCATGTCACCGGAAATCCTTTAACGTGATGCTTTTCGCTGCCTTTCACTAATAAGTCCTCTACATACATATCCACCACAATGGTTTCTGTTTAATCCGTTTGTAGTAAAGCCACATGTCCGTGCACTTTTGAACAAACTTTAATTCCAATAAATTCTTGTGCAATAAACGATCCCACAACCGCCCCGCTCGCTTGAGACCATACAGTGTCTTCTTTAGTTTCAAAGCCGAACACTTCACACCTTGGGCCGCAAATTTTTCCATTATCCAGGCGTCCACAACCATTCCTTTCGGAATGGACAAGTAAAAGTCGTGATCTTCTTCCAATGCCTTGACATACGCGTTGGGAATGCCACCATGCAATGCTTTTACTGTCCACTTCCTCGCCAGTGCAAGAATATTTTTCACTGTGCCCATGTCAATCACTGCTGCGAACGTTTACTCGTAATTCAGTCAAAACTTCTGCTCGTTGCCACACGCCACTATGTTGCTTTGTATCTCTCCAGGTTCCCGTTTCCATCCGTCTTCTTCTTGAAGACCCACTTCGTATGTAACGATGTTATAGGGTCCTCACTATGCTCCACACTTCATTTTCTTTAAAGTACCTTGATTTCTTCGTCCATGGCAATCGTCCACTTGTCCTTGTCAGTGCTCTTCTTAAGTGGTTGATATTTTTGTTAGTGGAAGTGTGCAGGAAGATGGTCTATGATTGGATGAAGTGGGAATAAATAAGAAGGGGGAGTACATAAGTAGGAAGTAACTATATGAAGGGACCTAGTAGAGGTCGATCTATATCTTATATATAAGTAAATTTTCCCTTTGAAGAACTGACTATTTGATGGCAAGCGACTGGACAACATACGAACGACAAAGCCTACCCAAGCGTCACCACCGACCGCAACCAAGAAAGTAAGGAGTGTGTACATCAGCTTCAGGTCGATAATTTCCCGAAGTGTTGGTATAGTGGCTTCCTCACGGCATTATTCTGCCTAAGTGTATACAGCGTGGTTTAAACTGTCGGTCTCAAGTTTAAGTTCCTTGGTATAAACGTTTTAGAGATTTGTTTGTTTTGTGGGTGATCTCACGCATTATTTGAATAAGTATGATTTTTTGTGATACTCTACGACACTTCATCGCTTCTCTCTAATTTCTTGGGTCCATTTACATAACTAGGTTCACAACTCCGCCTCCTACGACCTCCGATGTGCTTTCTTCACAGGATTCTGCCAATTATTCTTGGGTTGTACGCACGTACCCGCGCGTTCAATATCTCTCCCTGGTCCAGGTTGTCTTTTCCTTGCCTTTCTTCTTGTATTTCATATGCAAATTTACCTGTGTCTCTCTCGTAGCTTGTTCACTGACTCCTTCTATTTCTCCGTCAATTCCATCGAGAAACAATCTTTGCAACTGTTGGCTCTGAATATCATCCAGTGTTTGAACGTTTTTCACATGTCGCGTTGCTACGCCTTTCCTGTCGTGCTTCATATATATACTTCATATCATTTTACCTCCTTGCTTTCCAAGAGTTAGGACAATCTGTGCCCTGTGCGCCAACGAACTTTTCCTAGGATTTCTGTACACTGCACACGTTGACCCAAAACCACAATTTCTCCCAGATTCGGCTTCTTATTCGTTGAAAATTCGATCGGTGACATCCGCAGTGAGTTTGCGGATATCCGGCTTCTATTTAGTATGTACGCCGCATACTCCACTGCGTCTACAAAAAACGATAAATTCGATCCAGTTGAAAATAACACGCACCTTGCCATATTCATGACCGTTCGGTGCGTGCGTTCTGCTTTTCCGTTGCTTGCTGATTTTCGGCCTCACTCAGCTGTCTGCCCACTCCAGTATTCGACAAGTAATCAAAATTGTATACTGTCCGTCCGTAATATGTGCACGTTGCAATTAAACGTTCTCTCCAAGAAATGTTTAAGCGTTTTTTACTGCCTGTGTCCTTGGTGTCTGTCAAAACCTCGCTCGTCATTACTTTTGCGATCGCTGAAGCTCACGATGTATATATTCCCCATGCCGTCTCAAGGTATTATTGGACCTTTCAAGTCCGACCGATCGATAGGCGAGTGTTCTCCAGAGTTTGTTTTTGCTTGATGATTCTTCGTCTGTTTACGTTGCGCGCAGGTTAGGCAGTTTTGCCAGCGCGTGTCGGTAAGTTCATCAATTTTGTAGTTGGGTATCTTTGCAAGACGTTCAATCACGTCATAAATCAAATGAACCATCCTGACATGAAACAGCATCAGAGATCCTCGCTGCGCGTTAGAATTTTCCAATGATATCTTCCTCGTTTGTTCAATCACCGACATTACCACGCCACCGAAATACTTTTTCGGCGACCACCAACATCCAGCATTTTGTTGACTTTCTCGACATCAAAAATGGTCTCGGCTGCTTCTTAATGAACCACAACTCTGCGATCGTTGACGTAGGCTAGTCCGCATCCTTTGTTTCAAGGCTACCATAGGACAATATATTCTGCGACAAATTCTCCACGAAAAATACATTTCAATTTTAATCATGTGTTCTTTATCTCCACACTTGACAACAATCTTGATGCTTCCCTTTTTCGTAATCTTGAGCTCCTTGCCATCCGGTTGAAAGCATACTCCAGACATCTCTTCTCTGTCTCTCAAAAACCTAAAGTCGCTCGACAAATGCATACTGGTTCCACTGTTCAGCTGATATATTCGTTCAGAGGAAAGAGCAGAAGCTTTGGCTCAATAACGTACCTTAATTGATTACTTGACAGTGCCCTCGCAGCTCTTAGCTTTTGCATTTTTGGTGACTACACCCCTGAATGCCTGATTTGCACAAAAAAATCGTCAAATGAAGAGAAGAAATTGTCAGCTTTTGAGGAGAAATCGTTGCACTCCCTTTGGCTGCAAATACGGTTAAAAATGACGGACCTGTGCGCATGTCATATAGATATTTCTTCATTCTATACGGTACGCTGTACCTACTTAATATAGTACAGGGGTGTGCACGTATCAAAAAGGGGGTGTGCACCTAGTGGGTCCTATACGGTACGCTGTACCTACTTAATATTGTACACGTAGCAAAAAGGGGGTGTGCACCTAGTGGGTCGGTCTCCCGGCCGGCTTGCAATCTATACGTATTCTTGATGTCAAAATGTCAAAACCCTTCCAAATCTATGGCTTTTCGGTAATACTATTAGAAAAACAGGTTTTTATGTTTGTTTGCCCATGAATCTGGTTTATGCCGCAATGTCCAATGGCGTCTGAAATCGCATTTCCGTGGCTGTTTTTTAAATATCGATTCTCACTCGCAAATGTCAGCCAACACTGCAAAAGCTAAGCAAATGCAAAAGCTAAGAGCTGCGAGGGCACTGTCAAGTAATCAATTAAGGTACGTTATTGAGCCAGAGCTTCTGCTATTTCCTCTGATTTTTATGAAGTCGATACGCATATATCAGCTGTTCAGCAGTGTCTTCTTCCGTCCGAGGAAAATGTTGTGATATTCTGCTACCTAGGCACCAATGAAGTCGAACCGAGTCATTAGACCATTTAGTCACAGATACACCAACAACTCAAATATCGATATAAACAGGATTTTTTTATAGAGTAAAACGTGTTTGACTGACTATGTGATAAAAGAGATAGATTCTGAGCAAAGACTGAGCAACAACCAACCAGAGAGCTTTATCAAAAGATGCTGACTAATGATAAAATAAAGACGTATATATATCACTAGAAATAAGGGGTACGGCCTCACCAGACACAATCATTGGATCTGGATATGCTACACAAGTGTGGTCTTTCCGAAAATCCCCCTCCTTATGTGGCACACTCACGGCCCAAGTGGCCCAGGTATAGAAACACCATCTATGGGGGGGGGGTGAGATACGTTACTACTTAAGGTGGAGGAATTATTGTCAATTACGTTCAAATTTGCCGATCCTGCATGATTTGGGCCTGGCCTTTAAGATCGCACAAACCAAACAAGAATGGCGATTTGTCAAAACATGTCAATTATTTTATTTATTTCCAATAAGCTAACATTACGTAGACCCTATCCCTACACTCCAAACCTAAATCTCTTACACCCAAAACCCAGACCACCTCTATTACTGATAAACTATTATTAACGGGATTTGTGCGGTATTTATACGGTGAAGGTTGCGCGATTGAATCAATCACGAAAAGGTGGTAGACAACGGGCTTTCGTAATGTGAAGGGATAAGCCAAGTACCGTTACAACACCCGGTCCCGGATACTGATGGAACGGCGAAGGTCACGATCCCGATCGGGATAACGCGTATTAAGTGGAGTTCACGTGGACGTATATGACGAGATCGGCTGAGACAAATTGGAGATACAGCAGCAATGACGAAGTGACATATCAGAAACAGTTATCGGGACGAGCCATGAACAGTGCAGATGTTGAAGTTGGATGTGATACGAAGTTCCGGCCCGATCGGCCGAGCCACCTAATTCTGCCCAAGAATACGAAGATCAGGTACAGAATAGAACGGGGTATGTGGAGTGGCGAGCCGTGCGAATAATACCAAGTTAAGGCAAGCGATGAGAGCCGTTGGATCTGTCCAGGAATGATGTAAGAAGGCCCGATCAGGCCCGAACTGCTGAGTCGGTGCGATCTTGGTACCCCGACAGGGGATGAAGGTCGAGAATATGGTCGAGTGAGCAGGCAACGTCGTTGAGATGGTAACCCAGAGGTGTTTCGAAGTGATCTGGGGCTGATCGCCCTGATCACTGCCCGATCACTCGGCCGATTGCTGTGCTGATCATGATCGGAGCTGATCGGTCCCAAACCGGCTTCCAGGTGTGAAGGTAGATGGAGTTTTCAGTTAAGCCGGGTTGGATATGAGGCGAACAGTGTCCGAGGGGCAGATATCGAGCGTTTTTCAGGCTGTTTATCGAGAGATCAGGATGGTTGAAGATCGCCATAGAGTTTGACCGTGATCGGAGCAGAAGTGGTACGGATCAGTTTGAAGGTGCAGCAAAGATGGGTAAGGTGGTACTATGCAACCGTGCGACGAAGTGAACAAGGTCGAAGTATAAATCAGGCACATGATTTGGTGTATGGTACACTAGGTATAGGACATTGCATATATAATAACAGGTTTTGATTTTTCCCCTAAGCAAAGAGTCGCTCCGCCACGTGTCGCGGTCATTGGGAGCACAGGATTAACTAGTCCCCTCTTGCTCAACTTAATTCCCGGTTAAGACGCGCTTAGA
Organism: Sclerospora graminicola; assembly: GCA_001887855.2. Taxonomy (NCBI): domain Eukaryota; phylum Oomycota; class Peronosporomycetes; order Peronosporales; family Peronosporaceae; genus Sclerospora; species Sclerospora graminicola. The sequence continues at coordinate 11,421 of MIQA02000840.1, read as the reverse complement.
CGCATTTTGGCTTACCGGAAGGCCCCCGACGGGTTTGTTTAGGTGATCAAGCCTCACCACCCACGCGCACGTGTTTGGAACACGTTATTAATATTGGAAAGGTTTTGTGGAGATAACGTTTGTGGATTACTGTGGAAGATCGTGGTTTGATCGCGTTTTCTTGGTTTCTTGTTGTCTCTCACTCCTATTGGGAGGCCTGATCGGACGAAGTTTCCCGATCAGTGCCTAGATACTGAAGTTAAGTATCGACCCCAACCCGTTCTCCGGTGAAGATTTCCACCCGAGGACACCCCCGTCTCGAGAAGGTCATCCCCTCCGACCTGATCAAGATCATCGTTTTTGTCACCGAGTCCACCTGAGTGAGTGTAACCACCCCCGATCAACGGGTACACAAGGTGAGATGAAGTTGAACATAGATCCTGACGCGCATGACGACCGGTCAGATGACCGGGAGGATCAGATCAGTCACCATAATGGTGATTCATCTAATTCTGATGGCGATCAGGATCAACGGAGTACCCCCTCCGATAGTTGGTCGTCCGGGCCAGTGGGTATCCGGATTCCACCCAAGACTTCCGTCATGGATTTGAAAATCGGCTCCACCACAATGGTGCGCGTACCCGGATCACTTGGTGACTCAGGATATCACCGTGATTCCTTTGATGATGAAAAAGATGTGAAAATCAAAGTGGAGGAAACTTTTCGGGTGTATTGGAGGAAGGCGTATCGCCTCTGATGCTGTCCATACCTAAAGAAAGCGATGGTCGACCTGGTCTGGTGAAGTTCCAGGTCGAAATTAAAGATGAAACAACTCCCCACATGACCCCGATTGGGGCCGATATGGGTTATAGTAAAATTAACTGTAACCCGGGAAAGGATCGAGTTGCTGACCTCGATCCTATGCATAAGAAGAAATGGAAAAAGAAAGAAAAAACATGGGGGCGGATCAATGTGATCCACCTAAAAATATGTGAAACCGAAACTGAAGATCTTCGAAGAAGATGAAGAGAAGACCAAACCAGCTGAGAAGACCAATTGTCAAGGCGCAGAACGATTGTTTTATCTTCGGGAGTTTCACAAGTTCCTAGCTACCAACCGAGTGATGAAGATCATAAAACCCAAGATCATCGGGAAGCTTGAAGGTCGGGCGACCAGGCCGGTTATCACAGGCAGTCAACTCGACCTGATCAGGAACCTCTTGGCGCAGATCGACGAAGTTGGTTTCACTACTGGTGCGTTCGACGCGAATATGCTGTTCGATCTAGACCAAGGGACGATCAGAGAAGCTATGACAACGCTGTATGATCACCTTGCCTCGCTACTCGGGGCGAACCCCGTGGTCCAGTCGCCGATCGCGGATCCTTCGCACCGATCGCAGTTGGTGGAATATCCTATGGATATTGAGTCACTATATCAATCGTCATCACAGTCTGGAGCGGACTCTACCGACTCCTCGGTTGGAGTAACTCGTATGACGTTGGGCCCGAAAGGGATCAAGCACATTGACCCCAAGATCGAGTCGCAGAGCAGGAAAAGGAAGCCCGAACCTGGTCGAGTCGGATCAGATGACAGTTTTGAAGATGCTCAAGAAGTTGCACAGAACAATCCGACTCCCAACAGTAACCCTACCAACATACCAGAAGTCCCAGAGCAAATGAGAACCATGTTCGCGACTATGATGAATCGATTTGTGGGTGAACAATACGGATTACCTCAGTACACACCTGGGCAAGGACAACCATGGCGATCGACACCAAACATGAACCAATCCACTGCTAAACCAGTCAAGAAACCTGTGGATGTGGATATGGAATCAGTTCGATCGGCCGGAATTGTTCGATCAATACGCCAAGTCGGTCACCAAGATCGACTACATAGATCACCTCCACGTAGTGATGTAGATATGGAGTCAGATGGAGAGATCAGTCAACATTTTGATCCGGATGATTTGGATATGGAGATGCCTCGTAGGGCAAATATGGCCTCCGCGCAGGCATTTGGCAGTGATTCCGGAACGATCACTCGAGTGCAAATGTCGGCGATCTCGGAATTAAAAGATTTCACCGGCAAGGATATGGACGATGATCAGGCGAGAGCTTGGTTGAGTCGGACTAAATCAGCCTTCTTGAGAGATAAGACACCGGAGGGTGAAAGATGTCTGATTTTCGCTGATTTGATGAAGGGCCCGGCCAAGAACTGGCTTAAACAGCTGAGCCGAGAAGTACGTTTGAAGTGGCCTCAATTGTGTGAAGAATTTGAAGAGCAATACTGCAACTCAGGGGTATCTGTCGCGAGACAGTATTACCACATGAAGAAAAGATCCGATGAAACACCGATTGAATACTTACACCGTTTGAACGTTGCTGGTCTACGCGCGAAAATGCCGATCAAGGACCCACGACACCCGGATATAGCTCGCGAGCATGTCGAACACTTTATTGGCACTCTGGATAATCGTGATCTGGCTGATCAGCTAACCCTGCTCCGTATAAAGGATTCGGAGCAATTGGAACTAACCCTGAGGACGCTGCAGCGAGCCAAAAGTCGACAACCCAAGGTCGAGGTAGGATCGAACCGGTACCGGTCGAAACCACATCCGGACCAGGGCAAGATACCATCAGCACGACCAGCCAGAGCGATTCGGAAGATTACGAAGGAATTGGACAGTTCCAGTTCGGAACAAGAAAGTGGTCAATCAAGTTTAAGCTCGGACGAGGAGCAGTACCGACATATCTTTTAACGACGGAATCAGTATACCGTCCGAGATCATCGATTAACGGCATGGATGGACGAAAATCCGGTGGGGCTCAACCTGATCAGGACCGATCTCGCAAGAAATGCGTGCATTGTGGGTCGGCCAGACATGGAGATCGTGATTGCTGGAAAAGAATTACGTGTGGGAAATGTGATCGTAAAGGTCACCCTTCGGATCATTGTTTTTTCGTGTGTAAAACCTGTGGGAAGATTCACGTCGCCGGTGCCTGCCCTATTGAAGATTTTTTCAATCTGATGCGCAAGTGGTATGTGCCGACTAAAAATGCTGGCATGCTCCCACCAGATGTCGAGAAAATGTTAAACTAGATCGCTCGCCAGGTTGGAATCTGGTTCGAGCCGAGCGATCTACGTTCTGCATCTATGCATATGTCGGTAGCGGAGATAAGTTTGAGGAAAAGGAGATAACCAACAATACATGTTTTAACTCAAACTGCGTCGATCGATGTCCGATTCACAGTCTCAGGGTGAATGAATATTCCCGTTCGGACGTGATCATGGAGTTGGATCTACTGCCCGGCGAGTCCCGAGGATACTGAAAGTATCACTCTCCCGACAAGTGGTTTAAACAAGCAAAAGCTAATGGGAAGATTAACAACGAAAAGGCCATTTTTTTACTTTGGAGCAGAAGTCTCGATAATCGACTCCGCCTTTGCTCGTAAGGTGGGATGTCGTATAGACAGTACCCAGAGGCAAAAATGTGTTGGGATCGGCGAAAGTTCGTACATGACGGAAGGGCGATCACGCGTTAAAATCACTCTGGCAGGTTCCCTGGTCTACTATTTCAACGCTTGGGTTGGCCGGTTAGCCGGTCAAGACGCGATATTGGGAATGGATTTCATGGTACCAGCCGGTATACGGCTCGACCTGTCTCATGGAACCCTGACTCTGCCGGATGAGGTGCAGATTCAGTTATCCGGCCGACGCCCTTTATATGGTACTCATGTGCGGATGCTTAAAATGGGTCAGTACGAAAACATCGAGGTAGCCCGATCAGTCGACGTGATGATTCGGCCGAGCGATCGGCAACAGAAATTGTGGCTAACCCGTGGTGAACGATGGGTACCAACGTTCGTTAAGGGTATCGGCAGATCGAGTTACATCAGGATTACAAACATATCTGATCAGCCGCTAATCGTTCACGAAGACATGATCTTAGGGATGTGGTTACCCGAAGGGAAAGTACCTCGTCAGATTGGGTATGTCTCAGTGGGATCACGAAGATATATCGAATGGTAGAATCTGGCTTATCAAGCCACCACAGACCTGATTACTGACGAAGACTTAGCAGATGAAGATACTTCACCTATGGTCGAGAAGCCGGAATATTCTACGCCGACTAAGCTGCTGATCAGGAGACCGTCGGTCGAAGCGACAGGGGAAAGCCGGGTAAAAAAAGGTTCACAAGTTTTGAATATTATTAGACCCGGCTCACCGAAAACAGCAGGTCCAGAGAGCGAAAATGATGGTGAGGAGTTTAGAAACGATCTTGAGGAGAAAAAGGAAGATGAATTTGCCGAAGTCGTTACGGAGGAAGGTGAACCCGAAGTAGATCACCAGTTGGATGACTTACAAGGGGCGACCCAAGATAATGCCGAACGGGAGGATGTAGATCCGGTAGATGAACAAGTGTGTAATGGTGATCAATACATTGAAGATATTGATAAGCAGATGGCTGTTTTGCCGGAAGTATCGCCCAATATACCAGAAGTCACCATATGAGGATCTACAGGTCGGTGATCCCGAAGTGAACACTCCCGAGCAGATCGATCAACTAAAGAAGATCATCTGGAAAAGGCGTCATTTATTGATTGGGAAGGGTAACGCCCTACCCCCAGCAGCCTACGGAGCTGTTTGTGATATAGACGTTGGAAATGCGAGACCGATCGCTCAACGTTGTCGCAAAGTTGCACCACAATACCGGGAAAAGTTATTCGATTTGATCAAGGGCCTGTTGAGTACAAAAATCATCCGACCTTCAACATCACAGTGGGCATCACCGATTGCGATTGTGATAAAAAGAGCGGGGTCGATATTCGACTTTGTATCGACTATAGAATGGTGAATCGCCTCACGAAGTTGATGTTCTGTCCAATGCCCCTGATCAATGATTTACTGGATGATCTGGACAAAGTTTTATGTTTTTGCTCGCTAGACATGGCTAGCGGTTTCTGGGTGGTTTCAATGACTGATCGTGCTCGTGAGATTTCGGCTTTCGTTACACCCTTCGGCCTTTTCGAATGGAACCGGATGCCGTTCGGTTTAAAGAACGCTCTACAGATCTATCAGAGATTGATTGACAATGTTCTCTATGGATATTTCCAGATCAGTGCCGATCGAGAAGCCACCGATCTACATGATGTGTTTACAGAGGGTGAACCGGACCAAGATCAGAGACGATCAGTTTTGGGAAGGCTATCATATATATACGACATCTTGGTTACGGCAGCATCATGGAATATTCTATGTGATAAGGTCGAACCACTCCTTGACACTTGCGAACGTTGGAATTTATCGATCAGTGTAGTCAAGAGCTTCTGGGGTCAACCCATGGTCGCTTACCTGGGACACAATGTGTCGATTCAGGGTTTGGAAGCAAACCCGGAGGACTTGGGCGCTCTCAGTAACCTGCCTTTTCCCCGATCACTGAAGGCTATGCAGTCTTTTCTCGGATCCCTGAATTATTATAACCGGTTTATCGAAGACTTCTCGATATATGCTGCTATATTATATGAATTGAAGGAAGTGGATTATCATGGGCTACGAGAACGCAATCGAGTGGGAAAGTCACTAAGTGAGACTGGTCGCGAAACCAAAGTTAACGAATCAAATCTCAAGACTGGATCACTGATCGATCGAACTGTGCCAGTGTCAGAGGACCATATGGAACGAGCTATGGTAGCTTTCAGTTTGCTGAAGGCGAAGATGATTTCGACTCCGATACTGAAGCATTTCGATCCGGAGAAGATTCCCGTGGTGATTCTTTACGCCAGTAAATGGGCAATATCGGCCGCACTGGTCCAAGATCACGACGGAATATATTGCCCAGTGACGTTCACAAGCCGAACGTTAAAACCGAACGATGTCAACTACGGTATTTTGGATAAAGAAGTGCTGGGATTATTACGCATATTGGATGTCTGTTACTCTATGCTGGTGACTAGATCGATCAAAGTATTGTCAAGGCGATCTACTCTGGCTTGGTTATTGTCCGCGAACGGGTTAGACGAAAGCCAGGGGCGATGGGCAGTGCTGTTATCTCAGTGGACCTTGGAGATCATCAAATGCACCAAGGGAGAAGAAGAAATTCTCGGTACGCTAGCAGCCAGTATCACACCCCGATCAGAAGTCGATAAAGCCCTGATCGAGGCCGCGCCTAGGAAACAACCAAGAGAATCAATCATTATACCCCCACCGATCGTCGGCTCGGAGGAGAATCTGATCGTGGTAAGTTTCGACGGATCAGCGAGCGTGAAGAAAGGCGCAGGAGCGTATAGCGCGTTGTTGTGGAAATTGCCGGAATGGTGTCATATCTGCTGGTTCAGACTATACCCCGGGCATCAGAGTCAATGAAGCCGAATATCGTGGTCAGCTGCTAGGTTTGGATCTCCTGCAAGAGCAAAAAAAAGAGTGGAAGGGTAATCATATGTGGAGCTTCAAATCTGGTGATTTGGCAGATCACTAGATAAATCGATTGATAGGCTCCGCGTTTGAAGTTGTTTGAATGATCGTGTTATGAAAGCTCTACGTGGATGGCCAAGTCATGACCTCTTACATGCGAAACGCGATTGGAACCGGAGTGCTGATCACCTAGCCACGATGGCCATGCGTGATCAGACTGGATCGATGATCACCGATAAAGCACTGCTGAAGGAATTGGTCGAGATCAATAGGCTGCCCGAGCTGATTCATGCGGAAGATAAACAGGAAGCAGCCCAGGTCTCGATCATGACGAGATCACAAGCCAGATCAACACCTAACAGGCCGCTCTCTCGAGAAAGTCTAACAGAAGAAATAGTACAGGAAATGTGGATTGAAAGAATTCTCAAGGCACAAGACAAAGAAAAATGGATCGTTGATTTGAAGGCTTTTCGGAATGGAGATTTGGCAAAATTGAGCCAGAGTGAAGCAAAGACTGTGTTAAGATCGCGTCCAGCTATGAGATTGACGAAAACGATTTGTTGTTTTACTATGTTCAAGCCGATCAGGCCGACCTAGATCTGGACCGATCAGCAAGACTTGTGATTCCGGAGACCTTACAAGCAGATATTTTGCATCATTATCACGTCAGTTTAGAGGGCGGTCACCAGGGTGTGGGTCGGACATATCACAGGATTCGCAAACATTTTTACTGGACAGGTCTATATCGAAGTGACCAAAAGTTTGTCGGAACGTGTACAGATTGTGAAACCGGGAAGGGTATGCCGAATATCCGGGGTAGATCACCCGGGAACATCCAGGCGACTTACCCTTTCCAAGTGATAGCGATGGATCACATACCTTCCTTGCCGAAACCATTCAAAGGCAATACAGGACTGCTGATTTGGACTGACTTGTTCACGAGATTGGTGATCGCGAAAGCGGGATCTACCCGAACAGCCCAACAAGTCGCCTGCAGTTATGAGGAATGTGACTTTAGGCAGTTTGGAGCAAGTGAGGTGATCAAGCAGGATCGGGAACCCGGTTTCATGGCTGACGTTTTTCGATCATTCAGTCAGATGCTTGGTCAGAAACAAAGCGCGACCATGGCCTATCGTCCGCAGGCGAACGGCAAGGCCGAGCGTATGGTGCAGACACTAGCCAGAGCTATTACGATGTATGTTGCGGATTCCGCTCAACATGATTGGGATGAGTATGCAGAGAGACTAGTGTTTGCGTTGAATTCTTCTTTCGATCGGATCAGGGGAGATACTCCGTTTTACTTGGCGTATGGTTGGGACCCCCGATCTACTATCGAATCGGTGATCCCCGTCAATTGTACCCGAGGTCGAGATCGCGAAGCTCGTCGATGGCATATGGGACCCCAGCGCCATTACCAGCATGCGCGGGAACAGGTGAATGAACGACTGCGGAGGGCGATCCAAGAGAGAGCTGATCGGAATAACGATCAACCTGGTTCGCATAATATTGAACCGGGATCAAGGTCTGGCTTTACTTGGATCGTGTGAAGGAAGGATACGCCAGGAAGTTAGCGCATGTGTGGCATGGACCATTCCGTGTATCCGAATTGATCGGTGACCATGCTGCCGGGTTAATTACGGCTGGCACCGATTACGGAGTTTCCCGATCGTCCACTTGTCGAAGCTGAAGCTGGTCCGGGTATATCCCGATCGCCCAAAAACCAGTTTGCCATCCGATGATCAGCCAAGGTTTGACTTCGTCGAAGCTTTCTTGCCCGAAGACAGTTGGGAAAGAACGTTGGATCAAAATGAATTTGAAGTGAAAAAGATTTTGGATACCCGATCGGGCAAGAGGACCCGATTTGGTCGAACCCATCGTAATTACTTGGTTCAGTGGAAAAGTTACAACGATCCCGATTGGTGGAGCCGATTTCCAAATCCAGGACGGAAGTCTTGGGTGGAATCCGGATACCCACTGGCCCGGACGACCAACTATCGGAGGGAGTACTCCGTGTATCCTGATCGCCATCTGAATCGGATGAATCACCACTATGGTGACTGATCCGATCCTCCCGGTCATCTGACCGGTCATCATGTGCGATAGAATCCATATTCAACTTCATCTCACCTTGTGTACCCATTGATATGGGGTGGTTACACTCACTCAGGTGGACTCGGTGACAAAAACGATGATCTTGATCAGGTCGGAGGGGATGACCTTCTCGAGACGGGGTGCCCTCGCGTGGAAATCTTCACCGGAGAACGAGTCGGGGTCGATACTTGACTTCAGTATCTAGGCACTGATCGGGAAACTTCGTCCGACCAGGCCAGCCAATAAGAGCGAGAAACAACGAGAGACCAAGAAAACGCGATCAAACCACGATCTTCCACAGTAATCCACAAACGTTATCTCCACAAAACCTTTCCAATATTAAACGTGTTCCAAACACGTGCGCGTGGGGGGTGAGGTTTGATAACCTAAACAAAACCCGTCGGGGGCCTTCCGGTAAGCCAAAATGCGTCTAAGCGCGTCTTAACCGGGAATTAAGTTGAGCAAGAGGGGACTAGTTAACCCTGTGCTCCCAATGACCGCGACACGTGGCGGAGCGACTCTTTGCTTAGGGGGTAAATCAAAACCTGTTATTATATATGCAATGTCCTATACCTAGTGTACCATACACCAACTCATGTGCCTGCCTCATACTTCGATCCTGTTCGCTTCGTCGCACGGTTGCGTAGTACCACCTTACCCATCTTTGTTGCACCCTCAAACTGATCCGTACCACTTCTGGACCGATTATGGTCAAACTCTATGGCGATCTTCAACCATCCTGATCTCTCGATAAACAGCCTGAAACCAGCTCGAGATCTGCCTCTCGGACACTGTTCGCCCCATATCCAACCCGGCTTAGCTGAAAACTCCATCTCCCTTCACACCTGGAAGCCGGTTTGGGGCGGATCGGTTCAGATCATGATCAGCACAGCGATCGGCAGAGTGATCGGGGCAGTGATCAGGGCGATCAGCCCCAGATCACCTCGAAACACCTCAGGGTTACCATCACATCGACTTTGCCTGTTCACTCGACCATGTTCTTGACCTTCATCACCTGTCGGGGTGCCAAGATCGCACCGACTCAGCATTTCTCGTGAAGTTGGGTCTGATCGGACTTTCTTGCATCAATTCTGGATGGATCCATCAACTCTCACTGCTTGCCTCAACTTGTTAATGCTCGCTCTGCTCGCCACTCCGCATACCCGTTCTGTTGTGTACCTGATCTTCGTATTCTAGGGCAGATTTAGGTGGCTCGGCCGATCGGGCCGGATCTTCATATCACATCCAACTTCAACATCTGTACTGTTCATAACTCATCCTGATGACTGTTTCTAATATATTACTTCGCCACTGATGCCGTATCTCCAGTTTGTCTCAGTTCATCTCGTCATATACGTCCACGTGAACTCCACTTAATACGCAATATCCCGATCGGATCGTGACCTTCGCCATTCCATTAATATCCGGGACCGGGCGTAGTAACGGTACTTGGCTTATCCCTTCACATTACGAAAGCCCGTTGTCAACCACCTTTTCGTCGTATACGAAATCAGCCTGTCCCACCCATCAACTGTCCCATCTTGATGGGTGTTCCCATCGTCATCAATCAACTGTCATGTGTGGTCCACCTTATTCTCAACATTTTTTGTCAGATCGCTTCACCACAGCCGCTTCTGAGCCAAACTGCAGCCGCGCAACGACTGCAGTTCAACTCATCCATTCCCGAATCCTCCACTTAGCGACCAGCCATGTCTGATTCAAGACAACCTCCTCTTTCCTTCCCTGCCTCTTCGGCTGCCTCTCCGACCAGCGTCTCGTCTTCGGGGCCAAGTTCAACCAGCTCGGCGACTTCTCCGATCTCGACCGCCACCACGATCACGACCAGCTTCATCTCTCCCACGAGGACCCTGACTTATTATCGCCCGCCTTTAAGTTTCCCTGCTCGGCCTTCTCTGAGTCGCCCCGTTGGTTATTTGGAGCAACTGGCTCGTCTGGTGGAGGGGACGGTCTCGCTCACGCTGGGACCCATAGAAACTAGCCGACTGCGATTGGGGCTCCAGAGCGCAATTCCTGTGTTGATTTCCCTGTGCGATGCTAACCGGACGCTTTGTGCCGAGTTGTTTGATCGTCGGGTCGTTTAGATCGTCTGGAGCGCGATTCTGCCGACCTGGCACACCAACTATCGACCTTACGACTGGATCGCGACAGGCTTGATTAAGATTTGCTGGACATGACGAACCGTGTTCAAGGTTTAACTGTCGAGCGAGATCAGTTGTCTGCTGATCTTGATGCCCTGCGCGTCTCCACTAAGCCTTCTGATACTGTCTCTTCTCTCCAATCGATGATTCGCTCGCTGTTTGTCACCGTACGCAATCAAGTTATGTCCAACCCATCTGCCTCTTCTGCAATAGGTATATAACTTCTTCTATCCTTGCTTCCAGACAAGCGCATGGAGGCGATGAAGTGTTCGATGGTCGAGATGGTGGGTCATCTGGAACAGCTCGATGACCACCGTCGCGACCATGATCATCTACTCCGAAACAAAATTTATACCGCCGAGGAAGTGGAGCGCTTGGAAGTCGAGATGCGTCACACGGATGAACAAGTCCAGCTCTTGGTGAAAAAGCTTTCTGATTCGCGCATCGACCGTGCCAACATAAAACAAAGGTTGAGCGAGAACCAGAAGGAAGCTGAAGATCGCCGGCGCGAGCTTAATCTTGCTCGGGTTAAGCTTGAAACCCTGGAGCTCGATGAACGCGCTTAGACCCAACGCCATAGCGACTTGAAGAACGTCGCCCACCAGACAATGGATAGGTGGACCGACCCGAACGCTGATTCAGGGTCGCTTCGGACGGTTTTGTAGCGATTCCCTGAGTTGATCAACTCTCTTGTACCGGCTGGGACACAGTCGTATAAGCCTCTTGGAACTGGCCCGCCGTCGCCCACCTTCTCCGTCGCTTCTTCGCCGATTAACAT
>MIQA02000839.1:0-25480 GCA_001887855.2 Sclerospora graminicola | reverse complement strand
TGCGTATCCAAGACCTCACTGGTGCCCTTGTCACCCGGGCGTTGACTCGCCCGCCGTTGTGGATATTCCCGCCGGCCCCCGCTATGCCCAAGGCCGAGGACTGGGATGCCAAGCTAGTGGCGATTGAGCCGCTGAACGCAATCTTGTCCCGGAAACCTTGGGCCATACTGGCGACAAAGATGCCGGACATCGGTCTGCCCCATGTCGGCTGGTTCGCGGACTTTCGGGAAGTCTGCAAGGAGTACCTCTCTCGGCATGGACAATCCATCTGGGAGTCAACCCATCACCTTTCCATTTCCATTGCCGCCGGCGCGAGTCCCCCGGGCTAGCTAAATACCGGGCCGACCGCAAGAACCGTCGAAACCGCGCGACTGAGGGCTGGACTAAGCTCTGCAACTTCGTGGTTGACGGAATCCAGCACGGCCACTGCGACTTGGATATTTTTCTCCACCCTATCATGCTACATCTGGCCAACCGCCGGGTGGAGAAAAGCGGGAACTCGGCCGAAGGCGGGACTTGGTATCCAGGGTTGGGTCGGTGTCAGGTTACCATCCTGTAAGCTTCGCTCGATGCGCTCGATCAACAAGATCCGTGGCGCAACCAGTTCCGGCAGGACCCCGATCGTCACCCTGGCCTCCGCGTGCCCCGACTCCGGAACAAGTTCTGCTGAGCTTCGCCAGGGATGACCCACGAGGCTAGCCTTGCATACTCTTATCTTCTCCATTCATTACTGGCTATTAACCTCGACAATACACTTTTCTTTCCATTTTTTACGTAAGTAACCACTTGCTCATCTTCCTTGTCCGACTTCTCCCATCCGGCACCATACTGATTCGAAGACAACTCCGGAAACCCGATCCTTCCGGCACCGTACTGATTCGAAGATAACTCCGGAAAACCAATCCATCCGGCACCATACTGATTCGAAGATAACTCCGAAAAAGCCGGTCGGACCCGACTAGCTCCCATCCGCCGATTGCTCGGCTGAATGGTGTCAGTTGGTCCGGCCGTGCCTGTTGCCCTGGAGCCGGGCGGACTAATTCTCTGCCCCACCTTCTTCGTGGGTTTGCATGACCCCGAAGCGGTTTCGACTCGCCCGCCGGCGATTGAACTCTCTCATTAAAGCTCCACAATTTAAATCCAGTTCGTCCACCCACGACCGCTCCTCGCAATTTTTCCACTGCCAAGAAACTCTCTGTGGATCCGCCCAAACCGGGTTTTCCGTCCGTTCCGAACGTCCAAAATTCCTTCTACTTCGTACTCATCCGGGTCTAACGGCTTGTCCCAACTGTCCTCCGGCAGTAAAGCTTCATCGAAATCCAGCCGGTCGCTTTCCCCCGTAAGGCGTGTATTCGGGCGGTCCGGGAAATGCTTAACCAACTTCAACTTGGAAAAATGTACTATTGGGAAAACGCTATATTCCGTGCCGACCGTGACAAGCTTAACTGCATGATCCCCGACCAGTTCTGCAACTCGGAAGGGGCCATGCCACATATGCGCCAACTTCCGTGCATAGCCCTCCTTGACCCGATCGAGATACAGCCACACCCGGGAGCCGGGCTCGATGCCGTGTTCCCTGGCGCGGTCGTTGTTTTGATCGGCGCGGTCCTTGATTGCTTGTCGGAGACGTTCGTTTACTTGTTCCCTCGCCAGTGAGTAGTGGCGTTTCACTCCCATCCTCCAGCGGCGGGCGTCTCTGTCCCGGCTTCTGGTGCACCCTATTGGTATGGCGGCTTCCAAAGTGGATCGGGGATCCCATCCGTAAGCCAAATAAAAAGGGGTGTCGCCCCTTACCCGGTCGTACGACGAGTTGAGAGCGAAAACCAGTCTCTCGGCATATTCATCCCAGTCGCATTGATCCGCCTCCACCACATACATCTTGAGGGCTCTGGTTAGAGTCTGAACCATCCTTTCGACCTTTCCATTCGCCTGCGGGCGGTAAGCCATAGTGGCGCTCTGTTTCTGTCCTAAGATCTTGTTGAAAAATCGGAATACGTCTGCCATAAATCCGGGCTCCCTATCGTGCCGGATGACCTCGCTCGCCCCGAAACGCCTGAACACACATTCCTCGTAGCTTTGCGCAACCTGTTGGGCGGTACGGGTGGAGCTGGTCTTTGCTATAACCAGTCCGGTAAACAAATCCGTCCAGATCAGCAGCTCTGTAAACCCATTTCGAGATTTGGGTAAGGACGGGATATGGTCCATCGCAATGACTTGAAAAGGATAGGTGGCCTGTATATTCCCAGGCGACCGCCCTCTAATGGTCGGTCGGCCTTTCCCGGTTTCGCAATCCGGACAACTCCTCACGTAGGCCTGAACGCTACGGTAAAGCCCCCGCCAGTTGAAATGCGTCTTAATCTTGTGATATGTCCGGCCGATGCCCTGATGTCCCCCCCTCCAAGCTCACATGATAGTGATGGAGGATATCCGGCTGCAGAGTAGTGGGTACGACTAGCCGAGCGGATCTATCTCTCTCGATCTCCGGCTGGTCGGCGTCTCGGTAGAAAAACGGTAGCCCGTTTTCGTCCACTTCATAATCCGGGGCCAGCTTGAAGCATTATTTAGCTTGTTCGGCTGTCACTTTATTTACGTCTCCGTTAAGGTATGCCTTGAGATCTACTATCCACTCTTCCTCGTTCTGCGCTTGGAGAATCCGCTCTGCTCGCAATTGTTGAACTATCCCTTCGGTCATTGTCTCTGGTGATAGTGAGCCATCGGCTGAAGAACGGCGCTTCTGCGATCGGGTGACAGCGTTCACCCGGATTATCTCCTCCGTGTTGGCCGGATGGATAATCTCGGGCAGCCGGTTGATCTCCGTCAGATCTGATAACATAGCCGGATCGGAAACCGTTACCCCTACGTTGTCGCGCATGGCCAGCGTAGCCAAATGATCTGCGCTCTTATTCCAGTCTCGTTTGACGTGCAGCAATTCGTGCTCCGGCCATCTCCGCAAGGCGGACATAACCCGATCATTTAACAGTCTCAGCCGTGGCGCCTTGCAATCTATCTCTCCTGTGATTTGCCGGATCACTAGGTTGGAATCACCGCATATGATGATCCGCCCCTGTGTCCGGCCAGCCAACAGATCTAGGCAAAGCAACAGTCCTCTATACTCCGCTTCGTTCACCGTAATACCAGGCGTGAAATCCGAGGCGGCCGCGATCACTTTCCATTCGGGCAGCTTCCACACAATGGCACTATAGGCCCCGACCCCTTTCTTTACACTCGCCGACCCATCGAAACTCAAAACCATTAGTTCCTCCATGGGTCCCACTGTTGGCGGTGGCTATACGATAGTTTGTCGAGGCTGCTTCCGAGGTGCGATCGCTATCAGTGCTTCCTCCACTTCTGCCCTGGGAGTAATGCTGGCAGCCAGTGTGCCCAGTATTTCCTCTTCCCCTTTAGTACACTTAATCGCTTCGAGGGACCACTGAGACAGCAGAGCCGCCCATCTTCCCAGCCGGCCGTCAATTCCATTCGCCGTCAGGAGCCATGATAGGGTCGACCGTCTGGATAGTACTTTGATAGGCCGAGACACCAGCATAGTATAACACACATCCAAGATCCGCAATAGAGCCAAAACTTCTTTATCCACCAATCCGTAATTGACTTCATTAACTTTCAGGGTCCGGCTGGTGAAGGTCATGGGACAGTACACTCCGTCATGATCTTGCACGAGAGCGGCCGAGATGGCCCACTTGTTAGCGTAGATGATGACCACCGGAGTCTTATTAACATCAAAATGTTTCAGGACCGGTGTGGTCGCCATCTTCGCTTTTAACATACCAAAGGCCACCATCGCTCGGGTCATGTGGTCGTCCGGGCCGGCCGCGCCGGGGTCCGGCGCCCGGCCGCTTGTCTGGGCGGAAAAGGGCGCCTTCTCATTGGCAGAAATAACCGAAATGGGCGCCTTCTCATTGGCTGAAATAGCTGAAAAGGGCGCCTTATCATTGGCTAATATTGCCGGCCCGGCTTGCGTCTCCGCTTGCCTATCCTGCTCTCTCAGCTTATGGTAATCCACCTCCCGCAACTCATACAAGACCGCCGCATAGACGGCAAAATCCTCGATGAACCGACTGTAATAATTCAGGCTGCCCAAAAAGGATTGCATAGCCTTTAGGGATCTCGGGAAAGGCAGATTACTCAGGGACTCCAAATCCTTCGGATTAGCCTCCAATCCGGCAATCGAAACCTGATGACCCAAATAGGTCACCTTAGTCTTCCCCCAGAAACTCTTAACCACACTAATCGAAAGATTTCACTTTTCACACGTAATCATCAACTTCTCCACTTTGTCACACAGTAAATCCCAGGTAGTTGCCGTAACGAGAATGTCATCAATGTAAGACCGCCGCCCCAAAACGGAAGGTTTTGGGTCGGGGTCCGGGTCACCTTCGGCGAACACATCCCCGACCAGAGCCGGATCTTGATCCGCCTTGATCTTGAAATGTCCGTACAGCGCGTTATCTATCAGCCGTTGATAAATCTGCGGGGCATTCTTCAGACCGAACGGCATCCGGTTCCACTCGAACAACCCGAAGGGCGTCACGAACGCAGAGATCTCCCGTGCCCGATCGGTCATAGAGACCACCCAGAATCCGCTGGCCATGTCCAATGAGCAATACCACAAAACTTTATCCAAGTCCTCCAGCAGGTCGTTTATCAGCGGCATCGGGTAAATCATCAGCTTAGTCAGCCGGTTCACCAGCCGGTAGTCGATGCACAACCTTATATCCACCCCATTCTTCTTAATAATAATTACAATGGGCGAAGCCCATGGCGAGGTGGACGGCTGAATTATCTTGGTGGCCAGCAATCCCTTGATAAGCTCTAACAGCTTTTCCCGATATTGGGGGGAAACTTTTCGGCACCTTTGTGCAACCGGCTTGGCGTCTCCCACATCAATGTCACATACCGCCCCATGGGCGGCCGGAGGAAGTGCGTTTCCTGGTCCGATCAGCAGATGTCTTCTTTTCCATATAATATCCTTCAATCTGCCGATCTCTTCCGGGGTGTTCACATCCGGGTCTCCCACTTGTAGATCGTCAATAGTAACCGCTGGGGGGCAGGGAGTTACCTCAGGTAGCACCGCCATCTGATCCTCCATGCCTTCAACATATAGCTCGCCCCCTTCATGAATGCAGACTTGGTCAGCTTCGACTAACTTCGGGATCCTGATCGGCCTGGGTCGATCCGCCTTCGGCTATTTCCGAATTTCGATCGCCGGCTGGGTCGATCCGCCTTCGGTTAATTCCGAATTTTGATCGGCCGACTGGGTCGATCCGCCTTCGGTTAATTCCAAATTCTGCTCGGCCGGCTGGGTCGATCCGCCTTCACCTCGGTCGTCAAACCATCTGTCATCGGGGTTGACCGCATATGTAACTCTGCTTTGTCCTTTCTCCTGATTCTGTCGTTCGTCCGTCTTCCTCTGGGTGGGCAAAACCAGTTCCGCGATCGGGGCATAGCCTCGGCCAATACGTTCAGCCGGATCCGGCGACGGCCGGCTCCGCGTCAATATTTTAGAAGGGGTCCGGTACTCGGGTTTATCCACCATCGGAGTCTGGTCCTCTTCTAATTCTCCCTCTTCGCTGACCAGATCGGTGGTTGCCTGAAAAGCCAGGTTTTGCCACTCGATATAGCGTCTTGAGCCAATAGTGACATAGCCCGGCCGGCGGGGCACCTTGTCCTCGGCCAGCCACATTCCAATAATCACATCTTCATGCAAGGTGAGGGGTTTTTCAGAGATGTTGGTCACGCTTATAGAGTTGAGATGACCACCCCTTTAACAAACGATGGTACCCAGCACTCGCCCCTTGTCAGCCATAACTTACTCCGCCGGTCGTGTGGTCGTAACATTACTTCCACCGCTTTTCCCACTTGCACCGTTACAAACTGACCTAACTTGAGGAACTGGACGTGGGCGCCATATAAGGGCCGCCGGCCGGCCAGCTGGATCTGTACCTCGTCCGGCAACGTCAATGTTCCATGCGATAAGTCCAGCCGTATGCCGGCCGGGACCATAAAATCCATACCCAGAATTGCATCCTGCCCGGCCAGCTTGCCTACCCAGGCGGTAAAGTAATACACCAAAGACCCAGCCAACGTAATCTTAACTCTTGTCCTTCCTTGGGTCATGTATGAACTTTCTCCAATGCCGATACATTCCTGCCGCTTCATCTCGTCTATCTCACACCCCACCTTACGAGCAAAGGTGGTGTCCACGATAGACACTTCCGCGCCAGAGTCGAACAGCATGGTGGCTTTCTGGTTATTGATTTTCCCATCCGCCTTGGCCTGTTTGAACCATTTATCCGGCGAATGATATTTCCAATAACCTCGCGACTCGCCCGGTAACAGGTTCAATTCCATTCGCACTTCAGACCGGGAATACTCATCCGTCCGTATACTGCTCACCAGGAAGGGGTCAGCCGTGCCGGCCGGGGACCGGGTGACGTAATCGTCATACTTACATGTATCGTCGGTTATCCTTTGTTTTGCTTCTTGATTATCCTCCTTACCGACATATGCATAGATACTACACTAGACCGCTCGGCTCGAACCAGATTCCAACGTGGCGAGCGATCTAGTTTAGCATCTTTTCCACTCCGGGCGGCAGCATTCCAGTATGCTTGGTCGGGACGTACCACTTCTTCATCTGGTTGTAGAATTCTTCAATTGGGCACAGTCCCGCCTCGTGCACCTCCCCGCAAGTCTTACACGTGAACAGGCAGTGTTCCGCCGGGTGTCCCTTCCTCTCGCACTTCTTGCACGTCAGCCGCTTCCAACAGCTCCGGTCGTCATGCTTGATGAACCCACAGTGGGTGCACTTGCGCCTGGGGTAATCCTGGTCAGTTCGAGCCGGAAAACCCTTCGACTGACCGGACCCGGCTGGCAGCCTGGACGGCTGACTGGCTTCTGCCGAGAAAAGGTACCGATACTGCTCCTCCTCAGACTCGCCCCCGGATCGCTGATACTCCTCTTCCGAGCTGGTCGCGTCTGACTCTCGGGCGACCATGCGGACGGCTCGGGCCGTCCTGGTAGATGGCGGCCGGCCTCCTTGATCCGCGTTAAATCGGGACTTGAAACGGCCAGTTCCAACTGCCGCCTTGGGGCCTCGCTTCTTCGCTCTTAGGTAGGTGCGCAACGTCAATTCCAGCTCCGTGGTATTCTTCAACCGCAGTAACGCCAGCTGGTCTGCCAGCTCCCGATCGTCCAACGTGCTGATGAAATGTTCCACATGTTCGCGGGCGGCTTCCGACCGGCTGGCATCTTCTTTAACGGGGATATCCGCCCTCATGCCAGCGACATTTAAACGATGGAGATACTCCAGGGGGTCTCATCCGCTCGCTTCTTGGTGTGGAAATATTGTCGCGCCGCTGATGTTCCAGATCCGCAGTATTGTTCCTCGAACGCACCGGCCAATCCCCTCCAGTTTCCTCGGATTTCCCGGCTGAGCTGTTGGATCCAGTTTTTCGCTGGACCTTTCATCAAATCCCCAAAGATCAGACATTTCTCGTAGTCCGATGTCCGGTCTCTGAGAAATGCCGACTTGGTCTTGCTCAGCCATCCTCGGGCTTGGTCCTCGTCCGTGTCGCGTCCGGTGAAGTCTTTCAGCTCGGACGTGGCCGACATTCGCACCCTCGTGATCGCTCCCGAATCCGAGTCAAACGCTTGGGCCGAGGCCATATGGGCTCGGCGGGCCATCCCCAGATCCAAGTCATCCGGGTCGTAATGGTACTTGGCCGACTTGACGGATTCCATATCCACGTCGCTGAGAGACAGCTTCCTATTCGTTGGCCGACGCCCGGTCCGGCGACCTGTCTGGCGGCTCGGCGGGGCGGCATGGGGTTCACTCTGCTTGGACTGCACCGACTCCATGTCTTCGTCACTCGGCTCCCTCGCATAGTACTGGACTGGCTCGGACGCCTGAGTTCCACGACGAGCCGGCTGGTCCGGTGACTTCGGACTGCCGCGGCTGGCGCTCAGCCGACGTTGCTCTTCCAAGTATCGCTCCATCATCGCCGAGAACATGTTTTGCAGGTGATCCGGCACCTGAGGGGCGACTTGGGGGGCGACTTGAGGGGCGGCTTGAGTGGCGGCCGGGCTGCCAGATTGACATTCCTTCTTGATCTGCCCATCCGCGTCTTCGTCTTCCTCCTTCGGTTCTGGATCCGCCGTCGCCGTCCGCCAGGCCTGTACGCTGTACTGGCTGGCGTTCTTCCGCTCGGGCGTACCCGGATCCTCACGTCCTCCAAGCCTCATGGCCGTCGCCACACGCGCTGCTCCCCTTGTCATGCGGGTGATACCCACCGATGAATCAGATGAGTCCGCTTCCGAAGGGGCAGACTCGTACTGCGAAGAACCTGAGTGTATCCCGGCCGGTCTGCTTGTTGCCGGCGGCGTGGACGGCGCCACTCCAGTCGTAGCTGTCATCTTCTTCGACGGCGGCGAGCAGCCCACTAGCGGTACCAAGCGGTCGTGCAGTGCGCTGGACGCCTCCTTCAACTTGTCCACCTTCAGATCAAACAGCTCGTTCGGATCAAACACGCCGGTGTTAATGCCGGCTTGTTTGAGTTGATCGAATAGTCCTCTAATAAGGGACACGTGGCCGTCTGAGAGAGTTGGGGAGAGACGGGACCTTTCAATCCGCCTATGATCTTCGGCCGTGTTATTTTCAGCATCTTATCCGTCCGCAAGAACTGCCCCAACTCGTGAAGATGGAAAGCACGCTCCAAGTCTATATCCGTCGATAGGCCGTCCTGCTTCTCTTCTTCCTCTTCAAAACGCGGTTTATCTTTGTGGGTCGGATAATCCAATTCCTGCCAATCCGGTCTCTTTAGGGGTAGGGGGCCAGATCGCGACTTGGTCCCGATCCGGCCGGCTTCCCACTCCGGTCGTATCCGACTTCCGCTTTTTCTTCCTTAATTTTTTCTTTTATATCCATAATATGCATTTGTTCGTTAGGATCATGGTCGGAACCATGATCCTTCTTCGGACTATGGCGACTTGCACCATAGTCCGATCCGGCTCCATCCGTGTAGCGGCCGGCACTACAGTAAGTAGTACCGTAATCCACCCCCGGCGGAGCCTCTAGGGGAGTAACTTCTTCTTTAATGTCAACCTCGAACTCCCCCAATCCGAGGCGACCATCGCATCCTCCCATCTTCAGCAGCATTGGGGGCGATATGCCTTCCCCCAATGCACCCGACACAACATCGTCAACAAATTTGACAGGTTTGGGTCTTTCGCCCGCTAGGGACTCGCGGTGATATCCAGGGTCACCAAGAGATCCGGGCACGCGCACCATTGTGGTGTAGTCGCTCTCAGAAAATCTTCCTGAGACGCGAACACCCACGGGGGTCCCAGACGACTGACTATCGGAGGGGGTACTCCGTCCATCCGAGTCATGATCCGATCCGGCATCCGGCCGGCTAGATCGGTCACTTCCATCCGCTTGATCGTGACTGCTCGGATGTTGCATGTTGAAAGCTCACCTTGTGTACCCGTCAGTACTGGGTGGTTTGCTCTCCTGGTGGACCCTAGGGCGAAAAGTGTAAATCCGTCCAATAGAGAGATGAGGGTTAGGACTAGGGGTAGCTCCTGGGCGGAAATCGTCACCGGGGAGCTCGTTGGGCAATACACTTGAACTTTGTATAGTGCCGGCTGGACCGAGAATAATCAATCGGCCAGCTAAACCAATAACAATGAAGGGCGAATCCAAATGTGTATGTAAGGTAGATATAACTCCACACTCTTCCACAGAAGGCCAAAATGTCACCACTTCCCAATACTTAATACCGTGTTCAAAACACGGGCGACTTGAGGTGAGTATACGAAGTCGCCGCGACTCCCGGTCAGGGGACTTCCGGTGGGTTACCTTAACCTTCCCCGGCAAACCAATAACGGCAAGAGGGGACCTTGTTAGCCCTCTGCCGTGAACCAATAAAAGCGACTTGTGTCTAGGAAAGCGAAACGTATACTGATTTATCCTATATCCAATACTCCCTTTGTGTAACCTACCCCAAATAACACGGCTGACTAGTCATGTGCCTTACCCAAAGTAGCCCGGCTAACTCCGACTTTGGTACCAACCCGGCCGGTACACCGAACCCACCTGGTACCAGTCCGAATGGTACATTGTACCCGGCCGGCTCGGCCGGATAGCCACCCATCCGAGCTCCTCGGCCGCTGGCGCTAGCGATTCCTTGGCGGCTTCTCATCCGATCCGGGTGCCTCCTTCATCCACTAGAACAATCATCTTCCTTCAGGCTCCTTTCACTCACACTTTCCGAATTAGCCCGTCACCGATCTGCCACTCGGCCGTCCAACATCCGCGGCCTTCCCGTCCGCTTAGCCCGCCTGTTCGACTATCCACGCCCCTTGTCATGTCCGCCAGCCTGATTTCCAGCCTGGCACCGCCCGGCCGCTTGTAGGCTTCCTCGGCGGCGGCTATCCGGTGCCCGCGCCCTTGGTCCGTATTTCCACCAATCAGAATGCGCCCTTTGGAAAGTACTTTGCATTATTTCATAAGTATCTTTACCACACCATCCGCCCGGATCCATCCGTCCTGTAGAAGAGGAATATGGCGACCGGGACTGGAAACAGGGCGTTCAGACCCGACCGGACCAAGGGATGCCCTGCGGCAACAAAAGGTCCCTCTAGGCGGACCCCACGCCGGCTGGACGAGACTGACCACGGTTAGTAGTCAAGGTAAATGCTTAGAGTGGAGATGAAAGAAGCACGGATGGATATATTGAAGGAGAAATGAAGGAAACGAAAGAATTAAAATAAGCCTGATTGCTCATCCCTATGGACGATTGTACTTGCCATGGAGCCGCGCCACGTGAAGTCCAGGGTGGTTGGCGGGGCGTTTGCGGTACTGATTGCGCCAAGGATCTTGCTTGTCAATGGCCTCCAGAGATTCGGAAAGGGAGGCAGTCTGATCCGGCGCGCCCAGGCCTGGGTACCACGTTCCGCCCTCCGCTGCATCTCCGCAGCTTCAGTTCGGTAGATGGAGCATAAACGGGAAGAGAAACAGGTCCAAATCGCAATTACCATCCCGGATACCCACCATGATAAACGTACATAAACGGACCCACGCTTCGGAAGCTAGCCCCCGATGGTTCTTCCGGGCAGAGGAACACGTGCGGAGAGATTCGTCCATTCGCTTATCCTCTGCAGAAATGTACAGAAAGTGGGTAGACTCCCAGATGGCCCAAGAATGAGCCACAGCGAAGTCCTCAAATCTCGCCTTGAATTCCGTAAACCATAGGCTGGACGGAAGTCCCATATCGGGCATCTTAGTGTTCAGGATTTTCCAAGGCTTGGTCTTCATGAGCGCGTCGATGGCGCCCGACCCCATCAGGCCGGGGCGCCAAGTCGCTAATGGAGGCGTCCTGCGGGATCGAGGGAACATCCAGAGAGGCGGACGGGATAGGGAGTGAGCGAGCCGAGAACTGGAGATATCAGCGAGACTTACATCTCTCAGCTGCTTGACCTGCCAAGGTAGGATGGCGGACCGATCCGCCCCGCTGGGGAAGCGCCCGTCCGGTAACCACAGAAGCGGAAGTTTAGAAAGAGGGGGCGCAGGGGGTAGAGTGCTCCTCCGGATCTTGGGTTTGGTCGCCGGCCGGCTGGGTCGACGTTTGGGACGGGGCCCGGCTGGAGCTGATCGCCGGGTTTTGGCCAGAGTTTGGGAGAGAGGTGCTCCTGAATCGCTCAGGTCGGGAGGAGACAACCACTGATCAGGGATGTCTTCTTCGTTGTCTTCCACCTTCTCCTTGGCTATTCCGTTGGAACTCGAGGTACGAGCGACCTGAGCGGCCGGGGTGTCGACAGTGTCGGAAGGCAAGGAGAGATCAGACGGCTCATGCACCCCGGAGCCAAAACCGGCCGGCGGCGGAGTTTGAAGATCGATAATCTGATCGGGATCCATTTGATCCGTCGTTCGGCCACCGGAATTGGAGAGGCGACGACGGGTATCCGCGCGAGAGGGGGATAACGCGGCGCATATTTGCTGGTCGTCGTAATCCTTGTCTTCTTCGTCATCATCATAGATGCACGAAGGAGAGGATGGCCCCGAGTCCGAGGAAGAATCAGACGGAGGGCTGACCCGGGTGCCGGATGGTGAAGCGGCCGGACCGGATTTCGAGTCCTCTTCGGAGATAGAGGATGAACTAGAGGTGAGACCAGTTCTACCTGGTGAAAGAGGGGGAGATGCAGCAGCGGACCGCCTCGTGAACAAGCTGTCATCGCTGTCTGACCCGAGTTCTCCTTCGCTGTCCGACTTGCCCGGATGACATTGGCGCGAGGGAGAGGATTCGCTCTTCTTTCTCCGTTTGGGCGGGTCAGCACCGGCCAAGGAAAGGCTAGAGCTGGCCGGACGTTTTCCGCCCCCCGATCCTACCGAGGCGGACGAGGAGTCTGAACCGGCAAGGGGCGGATTAGGGCCGGCAGGAAGTTCCTCAGGTCCTGATTCTGCTGTAGCGGGCAACTGGGATGATTTCGGCGGAGACGTTTTCCACTGATCCACCATCCCCAAGACAGACAAGACGGACTCTCGTACAGTAAAGGGAGCTTGCAAGAGAGGAGCGGTCTGGCTTCGAGTCGTTTCGAGCTGGTCTTGTAGTTCACACAACAAGGACTTAAAACGATCCTCCTTATCCAGCATGGTAGTGCAAACACGGTCTGCCCGAGCCAACATGGCATGGGCGTCGAAATTTTCTCGTCGGGCCCGGTAGAGCTCAGACCACAGCTCCTGTTGCCGGGAGGTAGTTTCCTGCAGCTGCTGCTCCGGATCAGAGATTTGGCGGAGGGCTTGAGCGTTGGAGTCGCGCAGGTGGTTTCGGTTGCCCCGCACTTTATCCAACTCTTGGGACACCTGGCGGAGTCGGACGCGAAGGTGTGAAAGTTCTCGGGACATGTCAGGGATCTCAGCGGACTGCTGTTTCAGCTGTTCCAGCTGTTGGACTGCGGAGCGACAAGGACATGGAGACTGTAAGCGACTGGGTTACAACCCAAGAGGAGAAGAGGCACTTACGCTGAAGTTTTGATCTGTGAACCAACTCCTGATTGGCAGTCCGGAGGGGCTAAACCACGTCTTCCAGCATGCGGAGACGGTTTCGCTCTTCCGTCAGGATGGCGACTTGGCCCTCGAGATCGGTCACCTGTTTCTGAAGATCACTTGTTCCCGGAGAAGGACTCCGAACGGCAGCTTCATCGGCCCGGCGGTTGGCAGCGGCGAGTTGTCGGACCAAGTCAGCCTGGATGTGCTCCAAGCTATCCACTTGGGCGGTCAACGCCTCCAGCCTTTTCTCCATCCCCGCCGCTTCGGAGATGGAGGCGGATGGCGCGGCGGCTCGTTGTAGAGCGTCCGTAAGCTGACCCACAATTGCCCTGAGGCGGACTACTTCGCCCTCCGCTTTTTGACGACTGAGTTTCAGCTCAGCGATTCGGGGGTCCATGCGGTCCAGCATCGCACAAGAAGTTTTGAAACTCTGAGACAGAACTTCATAGTCAGCCCGACAGGATTGAAGCTCCGCCCGAAGGGAAGAGACGGCGGCCTTCAATCCGTCCCGGTCGCCGCAAGCCTGGCCGTGAACGCGGAGCGCAGTTTCAGCGTCGGCGGTCGATAGCGCCAGATCAGGAGTACGGGACGATTTCGGCGGTTTTGCGACTTCCACCCCGCTGGCGGGCGAGTCGTCGTCCACGAGAACGAGACGACAAACGTTGTCCTTGTCGATTTGCAAAACTGGAAATATATCAAGATAAAGTCAACATCTGTGGGCGTGCTTGCCAGCCGGTGGGGAGACCGACCGGGTTCACGAAAATCGTTATAAATTAGTGGGACGACGTACCAAAGCGAGGCATGGATAAGCAGGATCAGATCAACTGGGTTCGGGTGAGATCGTGCCTCAACCGTTGCGCGGCTGTGACGCGACTCAGGGGCGGCTGTGGTAAAGTGACTTATGAATTAATGTGAAGTACTTTCCAGAGGGCGCATTCTGATTGGCAGAAATATGGACCAAGGGCGTAGGCGCCGGATAGCCGTCGCCGAGCACATCTACGAGCGGCCGGACGGCGCCAGGCCTGGGATCAGGCCTGGCGAACGCGACGGAAGGCGTAGATAGTTGGGCTAGCGGGCTAAGCGGACGGGACGACCGCGGACGGCAGACGGCCGAGGGGCGGATGTGTGGCGGATTGTTGGCGGATTGTTTGGAAGGTATGAGCGAAAGGGGCCTGGAGGAAGATGAGTGTTCTAGTGGATGAAGGAGGCACCCGGATCGGACGTGGAGCTGCCAAGGAAGTGTTAGCGCCAGCGGCCAGGGAGCTCGGATGAATGGCCATCCGGCAGGGCCGTCCGGGTACAATGTACCAGCCAGACTGGTACCAGCTAGGTTCGGTTTACCGGCCGGGCTGGTACACAAAAATCGGAGTTAACCGGGCTACTTCGGGTGAGATACATGACTGGTCAGCCGGGCTATTTGGGTAGGTTACACAAAAGGGAGTATTGGATATAGGGATAAATCAGTATACGTTTCGCTTTCTTAGACACAAGTCGCTTTTATTGGTTCACAGCGGAGGGCTAACAAGGTCCCCTCTTGCTGCTATTGGTTTGCCCGGGGAAGGTTAAGTTAACCCACCGGAAGTCCCCTGACCGGGAGTCGCGGCGTCTTCGTATACTCACCTCAAGTCGCCCGTGTTTTGAACACGGTATTAAGTATTGGGAAGTGGTGACATTTTGGCCTTCTGTGGAAGAGTGTGGAGTTATATTTGGATTCCCCTTTACATACACATTTGGATTCACCCTTCATTATTATTGGTTTAGCTGGCCGATTGATTATTCTCGGTCCAGCCGGCACTATACAAAGTTCAAGTATATTGCCCGACGAGCTCCCCGGTGACGATTTCCGCCCAGGAGCTACCCCTAGTCCTAACCCTCATCTCCCTATTCGACGGATTTACACTTTTCGCCCTAGGGTCCACCAAGAGAGCAAACCAGCCAGTACTGACGGGTACACAAGGTGAGCTTTCAACATGCAACATCCGAGTAGTCACGATCAAGCGGATGGAAGTGACCGATCCAGCCGGCCAGATGCCGGATCGGATCATGACTCGGATGGACGGAGTACCCCCTCCGACAGTCAGTCGTCTGCCCCCCCTGGGTGTTCGCGTCTCAGGAAAAATTTCTGAGAGCGACTACACATAACGACCCATAGGATGCATTTCCACCATCAGTTTAGTCCAATTTGCTCTCGCTACTCCGCAATCCTTGGCGCACTCAATGTCTTCGTCAGTAGATCGGCTACCATGTCTCTAGTCGCCACATGCTCGGGCCGCATCTTGCCCTTCTTGGTATAATCTTTTATAAACTTCATCTTGATGTTGACGTGTTTTGAACTTGAGGCACTGGCCTCGTTCTGCAGTTGTTTGATAGCCGCTTGATTGTCGATCTTGAGCACAATCGGGATCCTTGAGTGCATTCCAATTTCATCGAGCAATTTTTTCATCCCAAGTGCTTGTCTGCCTCCAACTGCAGCGGCCACAAATTCCGCTTCAGCAGTGGACAAAGCAACAGCACCTTGCTTTTTACAATTCCAGGGCAGGTGACCAGCCGATCTCTGAATGGTATAGTGGTTGAAGTTGATCATGACACGAAGTTACGGCCTGATCAGCCTATCATGCCCGAGCAATGAAGATTAGATGAGGAATGAAGTCGGGCATGTGGAGTGACAGGTTGTGTGAGTGATGAGAACCCTTCGTTGGTCCGAAGATGACGTGGCCAGGCCTGATCAGGCCTGATCAGCTGAGATCGGTGTTATATGGTTGTCCTGACGGGGTATAAAGATCGGAAGTGTGGCTTAGAAGATGAATTGAGTCGTGATGATGATGACCCAGAGCGTTCCCGAGGTGATCAAGGGCTGATCAGCCTGATCACCACCTGATCACTCGGTTGATCACTATGGCGATCGTTATCAGGGCTGATCAGCCTCTGATCAGCGTTCAGATGCAAGGGCAAGTAAGTTCTCGGTTTGGTCGGACTGTATATGAAGTGGACAAGTGCTGAAGAGCAGGTCTCAAGTGGTTTCAAGGTCGTTTGTTGAAGATCAGGATGGGTTGAAGATCTTTTGAAGAGTCGGGTCGTGATCAGGGCAGAAGCGGTACAGATCAGCTTGAAGGTGCAGCCAGGATGGGCAAGAGGGTGTTACGCAACCGTGCGACGAAGTGAATAGGTTCGAAGTAAAGGTCAGGCATGAGTTGATGTATGGTACACAGGTATAGGACATTGCATATATAATAACAGGTTTAGATTTTCCCCCTAAAGCAAAGAGTCGCTCCGCCACGTGTGCGGTCATTGGGAGCACAGGGTTGATTAGTCCCCTCTTGCTCAACTAATTCCCGGTTAAGACGCGCTTCGACGCATTTTGGCTTACCGGAAGACCCCCGACGGGTTTGTTTTAGGTGATCGAACCTCACCCGCAACGCGCACGTGTTTGGAACACGTTAATAATAATGGTAAAGGTTTTGTGGAGATAACGTTTGTGGATTACTGCGGAAGATCGTGGATTGATCGCGTTTTCTTGGTTTCGTTATATCTCTCTCTCATTGGCTGGCCTGATCAGACGAACTTTCCTGATCAGTGCCTAGATACTGATTAAGTATCGACCCCAACCCGTTCTCCGGTGAAGATTTCCACCCGAGGACACCCCCCGTCTCGAGAAGGTCATCCCCTCCGACCTGATCAAGATCATCGTTTTCGTCACCGAGTCCACCTAAGTGAGTGTAACCACCCCCGATCAACGGGTACACAAGGTGAGATGAAGTTAAACATAGATCCTGACGAGCATGAAGACCGGCCAGATGACCGGGAGGATCAGATCAGTCACCACAGTGGTGATTCATCTGATTCCGATGCTGATCAAGATCGACGGAGTACCCCCTCCGATAGTTGGTCGTCCGGGCCAGTGGGTATCCGGATTCCACCCAAGACTTCGGTCATGGATTTGGAAATCGGCTCCACCACAATGGTGCGCGTGCCCGGATCACTTGGTGACTCAGGATATCACCGTGATTCCTTTGATGATGAAAAAGATGTGAAAATCAAAGTGGAGGAAACTTTTTCGGGTGTATTGGAGGAAGACGTATCGCCTCCGATGCTGTCCATTTCTAAAGGAAGCGATGATCGACCTGGTTTGGTGGAGTGCCAGGTCGAGATTAAAGATGAAATAACTCCCCACATGGCCCCGATCGGGGCCGATCTGGGTTATAGTAAAGTTAACTATAACCCAGGAAAGGATCGAGGTGTTAACCTTGATCCTATGCATAAGAAGAAAATGGAAAAAGACAGAAAAAACATGGGGGCGGATCATTGCGATCCACCTAAAAAATATGTGAAACCTAAACCGAAGATCTTCGAGGAAGACGAAGAGAAGATCGAACCAGCCGAGAAGACCACTGTCCAAGATGTGGAACGACTGTTCTATCTTCGAGAGTTTCACAAGTTCCTGGTTACCAACCAAGTGATGAAGATCATTAAGCCTAAGATCATCGGGAAGCTTGAAGGTCGAGCGACCCGGCCGGTGATCACAGGCAGTCAGCTTGATCTGATCAGGAACCTCTTGGCGCAGATCGACGAGGTTGGCTTCACTACTGGTGCCTTCGACGCGAATATGTTATTCGATCTGGATCAAGAGACGATCAGAGAAGCTATGACCACCCTGTATGATCATCTTGCCTCGTTACTAGGGGCGAACCCAGTGGT
Source organism: Sclerospora graminicola (assembly GCA_001887855.2). Taxonomy (NCBI): domain Eukaryota; phylum Oomycota; class Peronosporomycetes; order Peronosporales; family Peronosporaceae; genus Sclerospora; species Sclerospora graminicola. The sequence goes on along the minus strand of MIQA02000839.1, from coordinate 7,719 downwards.
TCAGTCGCCGATCGCGGATCCTTCGCACCGATCACAGTTGGTTGAGTATCCTATGGATATTGAGTCGATATATCAATCGTCATCACAATCTGGAGCGGCATCCACCGACTCCTCGGTTGGGATCACACGTATGACGTTGGGCCCGAAAGGGATCCAGCAGATCGACCCCAAGATCGAGTCGCAGAACAGGAAGAGAAAGCCGGAACCTGGTAGAGTCGGATCGGACGATAGTTTCGAAGACGCTCAAGAAGTGTCACAGGCCAATCCGACCTCCAACACGGGTCATACCAACATGCCGGAGGTCACAGAGCAATTAAAAGCCATGTTCGCGACTATGATGAACCGATTTGCGGGTGAACAATATGGATTGCCTCAGTACACACCTGGACAAGGACAACCATGGCGATCAGCACCGAACATGAATCAGTCCGCTGAGAAACCGGTCAAGAGACCCGTGGACGTGGAGATGGAATCAGTCCGATCAGCCGGAATTGTTCGTTCGATATGCCAGGCCGATCACCAAGATCGATTTCACCGATCACCCCCACGGAGTGATGTGGACATGGAGTCAGAAGGCGAGATCAGTCAACATTTCGATCCAGATGATCTGGACATTGAGATGCCTCGTAGAGCGAATATGGCCTCCGCGCAGGCATTTGACAGTGAATCCGGAACGATCACCCGAGTGCGAATGTCTGCGATCTCGGAACTGAAAGATTTCACCGGCAAAGATATGGATGACGATCAGGCCAGGGCTTGGTTAAGCCGGACTAAGTCAGCTTTTCTGAGGGACAAGACACCGGAAGCTGAAAGATGCCTGATCTTCGCTGATCTAATGAAAGGTCCGGCCAAGAACTGGCTTAAACAGCTGAGTCGAGAAGTGCGTCTGAAGTGGCCTCGTTTGTGTGAAGAGTTTGAAGAACAATATTGCAATTCGGGGGTGTCTGTCGCTAGACAGTACTACCACATGAAGAAAAGATCCGACGAGACGCCGATCGAGTACTTACATCGGTTGAATGTTGCTGGTCTACGCGCGAAAATGCCGATCAAGGACCCACGACACCCGGACATAGCCCGTGAACATGTCGAACACTTCATTGGGACTCTGGATAATCGCGATCTGGCTGATCAGCTAACCCTGCTCCGTATAAAGGACTCAGAACAACTGGAACTGACTCTAAGGACGCTGCAGCGGGCCAAGAGTCGACAGCCCAAGGTCGAGGTAGGATCGAACCGGTACCGGTCCAAGCCACACCCTGATCAGGGCAAGATACCGGCAGCCCGACCAGCCAGAGCGATTCGAATGATCGCGAAGGAATCAGACAGTTCAGGTTCTGAAGAAGAAAGTGGCCAGTCGAGTCTGAGCTCGGACGAGGAACAGTACCGTCATGTCTTTACGACGGAGCCAATGTATCGCCCGAGATCATCGACTAATGGCATGGACGGACGGAAACCTGGTGGTATTCAACCTGATCAGGACCGATCTCGTAAGAAATGTGTGCATTGTGGGTCGACCAAACATGGAGATCGTGATTGTTGGAAAAGAATTACGTGTGGAAAATGTGATCGTAAAGGTCACCCTTCTGATCACTGGTTTTTCGTGTGCAAGACCTGTGGGAAGCTTCATGACGCCGGCGCCTGCCCTATTGAAGAATTTTTTAACCTGATGCGCAAGTGGTATGTGCCGACTAAACATGCTGGTATGCTTCCACCAGATGTTGAGAAGATGTTAAACTAGATCGCTCGCCAGGTTGGAATCTGGTTCGAGCCGAGCGATCTACGTTCTGCATTTATGCATATGTCGGTAGCGGAGATAAGTTTGAGGAAAAGAAGATAACCGACAATACATGTTCTAATTCAAATTGCATCGATCGATGTCCGATCCACAGTCTCAGAGTGGATGAATATTCCCGATCGGACGTGATCATGGAGTTGGATCTACTGCCCGGTGAATCCCGAGGATACTGGAAGTATCACTCTCCCGACAAGTGGTTTAAACAGGCAAAAGCTAATGGAAAGATCAACAATGAAAAAGCCACTATTCTATTTGACTCTGGGGCAGAAGTCTCGATCATCGACTCCGCCTTTGCTCGTAAGGTGGGATGTCGTATAGACAGTACCCAGAGGCAAGAATGTGTTGGGATCGGCGAGAGTTCATATATGACGGAAGGACGATCACGTGTTAAGATCACCTTGGCAGGATCCCTGGTCTACTATTTTAACGCTTGGGTTGGCCGGTTAGCCGGTCAAGACGCGATACTGGGGATGGATTTTATGGTACCAGCCGGTATACGACTTGATCTGTCTCATGGAACCCTGACTCTGCCAGATGAAGTGCAGATTCAGTTATCCGGCCGACGACCTTTATATGGTACTCATGTACGGATGTTAAAAATGGGTCAGTACGAGAACATTGGGGTGTCCCGATCAGTCGATGTCATGATTCGGTCAAGTGATCGGCAACAGAAATTGTGGCTGACCCGTGGTGAACGATGGGTACCAACGTTCGTTAAAGGTATCGGCCGATCAAGCTATATCAGGGTCACAAATATATCCGATCAGCCGCTGATCATCCACGAAGACATGATCTTAGGGATGTGGTTACCTGAAGGGAAAGTACCCCGACAGATCGGATATGTTTCAGTGGGATCACGAAGATACATTGAATGGCAGAATCTGGCTTATCAAGCCACCACGGACATGATCAGTGACGAAGATTTAGCGGATGAAGATACCTCACCTATGGTCGAGAAGCCGGAGTATTCTACGCCGACCAAGCTGCTGATCAGGAGGCCACCGATCGAAGCGACAGGGGAAGGCCGGGTCAAAGAAGGTCCACAGATATTGAGTATAATTAGGCCCGGCTCACCGAAAACAACGGATCCAGATAGCGGAAATGACAGTGAGGAGTTCAAGCATGATCATGAGAAAGAAAAGGAGGATGAACCAGCCGAAGTCATTACAGAGGAGGGTGAACCCGAAGTAAACCATCAGTCGAGTGACGTACAAGGAGCGACTCAAGATGACGCCGATCAGAAAAAGGCAGATCAGGTGGACGAGCAAGTGTATATACACGAAGGTGGCGATCAGTATATTGAAGGTATCGAGAAGCAGATGGCCGTTTTACCGGAAGTATCGCCCAATATGCCAGAAGTCACCATGGAAGATCTACAGGTCGGTGATCCCGAAGTGAACACTCCCGAGCAGATCGATCAGCTAAAGAAGATCATCTGGAAGAGGCGTCACTTACTGATGGGGAAAGGTAACGCCCTACCCCCAGCTGCATTCGGAGCTGTTTGTGATATAGACGTGGGAAATGCAAGGCCGATCGCTCAGCGTTGTCGTAAAGTTGCACCTCAATACCGGGAAAAGTTATCCGATTTGATCAAGGGTTTGCTGAGTACAAAGATCATCCGACCATCAACATCGCAGTGGGCATCACCGATCGTGATCGTGATTAAGAAGAATGGGGTTGATATTCGATTGTGTATCGACTATAGAATGGTGAATCGCCTCACGAAGTTGATGGTCAATCCGATGCCCCTGATCAATGATTTATTGGAAGATATGGATAACGTTTTATGGTTTTGCTCGCTGGATATGGCTAGTGGTTTCTGGGTGGTTTCGATGACTGATCGCGCTCGCGAGATCTCGGCTTTCGTTACACCTTTTGGGCTTTTTGAATGGAATCGGATGCGTTTGGATTAAAGAATGCCCCACAGATCTACCAGAGGCTGATCGACAATGCTCTCTATGGGTATTTCCAGATCAGTGCTGATCGGGAAGCCACTGATTTACATGATGTGTTTACGGAAGGTGAGCCAGACCAAGATCAGGGCCGATCAGTATTGGGAAGGCGATCATACATAGATGATATCTTGGTCACAGCAACATCCTGGGATATGCTATGCGATAAGGTCGAACGACTCCTAGACACCTGCGAGCGTTGGAATTTGTCGATCAGTGTGGTCAAGAGTTTCTGGGGTCAGCCCAAGGTCGCTTACCTCGGCCATAACGTATCGATCCAAGGTTTGGAAGCAAATCCGAAAGATCTAGCCGCTCTCAGCAACTTACCTTTTCCCCGATCACTGAAGGCCATGCAATCCTTCCTCGGATCTCTGAATTATTATAGCAGATTTATCGAGGACTTCTCGATTTACGCTGCTATACTTTATGAACTGAAGGAAGTTGATTATCATGGGCTACGAGAACGTGATCGGGTGGGAGGATCACCAATTGAGACTGATCACGAAGTTGAAGCTATTGAAACGGATCTCGAGACTGGATCACCAACTGATCGAACTATGCCAGGGTCAGAAGACCACATGAATCGAGCTATGGTAGCCTTCAGTATGTTAAAGGCGAAGATGATCTCGACGCCGATACTGAAACACTTCGATCCGGAGAAGATTCCCGTGGTGATCCTATATGCCAGTAAATGGGCAATATCAGCCGCACTGGTCCAAGATCACGATGGAGTTTATTGCCCGGTGACGTTCACAAGCCGAACATTAAAACCGAATGAAGTGAACTATGGTATTGTGGATAAGAAAGTGCTAGCATTATTACGTGTGTTGGATGTTTGCTACTATATGCTGGTAACTAGATCAATTAAGGTATTATCAAAGCGATCTAGTTTGGCGTGGTTCTATCCGCGAGTGGTTTAGATGGAAGACTGGGGCGATGGGCAGCGGTGTTATCTCAGTGGACTTGGGAGATCATAAAGTGCACCAAGGGCGAAGAAGAAATTCTTGGAACACTGGCAGCCAGCATCACGCCCCGATCAGAAGTCGATGAAGCCGTCGCTCCTCGGAAGCAACCACGTGAATCGATCACTATACCCCCACCGATCGTCGGCTCGGAGGAAGATCTGATCGTTGTAAGTTTCGGCGGATCAGCGAGTGTGAAGAAAGGTGTAGGGGCGTATAGCGCGTTGTTATGGAAACTGCCAGAGTGGACTGTTATATCGGCCAGTTCAGATTATACTCCAGGTATCACGGTCAATGAGGCTGAATATCGTGGTCTGCTGCTAGGTTTGGATCTCTTGCAAGAGCAAAAGATTGGAAGAGTAATTATATGCGGGGATTCAAACCTGGTGATTCGGCAGATCACTGGAGAGATCGACTGTAAAGCGCCGCGGTTGAAACTACTGAATGATCGCGTTATGAAAGCTTTACGTGGATGGCCAAGACATGATCTTTTGCATGTGAAACGTGATTGGAATCGGAGTGCAGATCACTTAGCCACTATGGCTATGCGTGATCAGGCCGGATCAATAGTTACTGATCAAGCGTTGCTGGAAGAACTGGTGGAGATCAATAGGCTGCCTGAGCTGATCCGTGTGGAAGATGAAAAGGAAGCAGCCCAGATCTTGATTACGACGAGATCACGAACCAGATCACCACCCAACAGATCACCCTCTCGAGAAAGCCTGACAGAGGAAATAGTACAAGAGATGCGGATCGAAAGAATTCTCAAGGCTCAAGACGAGGAAAAATGGATCGTTGATTTGAAGGCGTTTCTAAAGGGTGATCTGGAGAAGCTGAGCCAGAGTGAGGCAAAAGATTGTGCCAAGATCGCGTCTAACTACGAGATCGACGAAAATGATCTATTGTTTTACTATGTCCAAGCTGATCAGGCCGATGCGGATTTGGACCGATCGGCAAGACTCGTGATCCCGGAGACTTTACAAGCTGATATCTTACACCATTATCATGTCAGTTTGGAGGGTGGCCACCAGGGCGTAGGACGAACGTACCACAGGATCCGCAAACATTTCCATTGGAGAGGATTATATCGAAGTATACAAAAGTTTGTTGGGACATGTACGGATTGCGAAACTGGAAAAGGTATGCCAAACATCCGGGGAAGATCACCTGGAAATATCCAGGCGACCTACCCCTTCCAAGTGATAGCGATGGATCACATACCGTCCCTGCCAAAATTGTTCAAGGGCAATACAGAGTTGCTGATCTGGACTGATCTGTTCACGGGATTGGTGATCGCGAAAGCGGGATCTACACGAACGGCCCAACAAGTCGCTTACAGTTACGAAGAATGTGTTTTTCGACGGTTTGGAGCCAGTGAAATGATCAGGCATGATCGTGAACCAGGTTTTATGGCCGAAGTGTTCCGATCCTTTAATCAGATGCTTGGCCAGAAACAGAGCGCGACCATGGCGTATCGTCCACAGGCGAATGGTAAAGCCGAACGGATGGTACAAACGTTGACTAGGGCTATCAAGATGTATGTCGCAGACTCCGCGCAACAAGATTGGGATGAATATGCTGAGAGACTGGTGTTTGCATTGAATTCCTCTTTTGATCGGATCAGGGGAGATACTCCATTCTATCTGGCATATGGTTGGGACCCCGATCTACCATCGAGTCGGTGATCCCTGTTGGTTGCACACGAGGTCGAGATCGCGAAGCTCGTCGATGGCGTATGGGACTCCAACGTCACTACCAACATGCGCGGGAACAAGTCAACGAACGATTGCGAAGGGCCATCCAAGAAAGAGCTGATCGGAACAATGATCAGGCCGATTCGCATAATATCGAGCCAGGATCAAGAGTTTGGCTTTACTTGGATCGTGTGAAAGAAGGATATGCCAAGAAATTAGCACATTTGTGGCATGGACCGTTCCGTGTAGCTGAACTGATCGGTGATCATGCCGCTCGGCTGATTACCGCGGGTACTGATTATGGAATTTTCCCGATTGTTCACTTGTCAAAGTTGAAACTGGTCCGAGAATACCCTGATCGGCCTAAGACTAGGCTGTCATGCGATGATCAGCCAAGGTTTGATTTTGACGAGGCTCTCTTACCCGAAGATAGTTGGGAAAGAGCGTTGGACCCGAACGAATTCGAGGTGGAGAAGGTTTTGGATACCCGATCAGGCAAGAAGACCCGTTTTGGCCGAACCCACCGTGAATATTTGGTTCGTTGGAAGGGTTATGACGATCCCGAGTGGATAGATGAGCGTGATCTGAAATGTGGAGCTTTATTGAGAGAATTTGAACGTGATCGGGTGAGAAGGAATCGATTTGAAGTGATGCAAACCCACGAAGAGGGTAACCAGGAATCTCAATAGCCTGGGTTGACACATTGTGACTGATCAGCCAAATATGATGATCGGGCAAGTGGAGATCAGGGCGGTTGGACTGGTTTGGAAGAAACGGATGCATATACATACATATATTACTCAAGAATTATACCTGTACGCATGAGAGCGATCGACATACAAGATGGAAGCGATAATGAGACATGAACAAGATATACGAAGGTGGAATGCGAAAATCATCAAGAAACGTCGTGATATATTAGTGATTATGGAAAACGAAATAGAAGTTGGTTATCACGACGATCACAGGCCATATTTAGTGCGCAGGCGAGAAACCGTGTACCCTGGGTGATCCATGGGACTTGACCGAAACTGGTTTCGCCAAGGTTCCTGCTGATCGGTCCAGAGCAAGCAATCACGCAGTGTGGCGACCGGAGTTATATGCCCATAACCGGGATACCAGTCCCCGCCGTCAGCCTTGAGTCCTCGCGATCCCGCTCGACGAACAGGTAAATGCAGGACGCCAGGGAACAGGAAAACGTCCAGATCACACTCGCCGTGCAGGATTTCGTCGACGATATAATCGCAGATCGTGGCCCAAGCAGCCCCGGCTTTGGTGCGTCGACGCTTGCGAGCATGATGGTAATGCTCGATCCA
>MIQA02000835.1:0-75199 GCA_001887855.2 Sclerospora graminicola | reverse complement strand
TTAACTGATTTTTCGCTTGTGAACAAAAGTGTTTTTTCGCTCTCGATTGAGTTTTCTCTCTTTTTTCGTATTCTCGTTCGTCGTGGAGATTTGGAATATTTTCTCGTGTAGTGGAAAACTCTCGTTTCCGATTAAGTTTGAGTGAATATGGAAGAAAAAACAGTGAGAAGTCAAAAGTGGACATGTCGGCGGTCATGGAATACCTCAAGCGCATGGACAGACGCTTGGAGGTAGTGGAGGAGGCACGATGACAAGGATCGGTCCCTAGCACATCGCCTAGGTCGAATAAAGGCTAGAATTATGCGAGCGCGCGCAGGGAAACGCTTAAAAACCATTGGCCATTCGAGATGAAGATGACCCTTAATGATTTAAGTGCCGGAGATGGCACTGAACGCGGAAACGTTTTACGTGGTGATGGAGTCACACCACAAGGACAAGCACCAGGAATTTGTCAACCAGGTTTGGGTGCAGGGTTTGCATTGCCTGGTAATTTATTTGCGAACTAGCCAGCGATATTGGGTATAATAATACCAGAATTGACGGTGCAGAATTTCTCGGGTGCGGAAATATACCCTGGCTTAGGTTCAGGCCTTAAACAATGGGCATATCTTATCGTTGAATCCATTGATGTTGCTGAATTTCCTCTGGTTTTGCTTGGAATGAACGTCTAAAAGTAAATAACTGGTGAACATTTAGAAGGCGTGGCACTCAAATATTTTAAAGCAAATATAGGGACTTGTTGGTAGATAACGCTAAGTCTGTATTGTGTTTTGAAGCAAATGCTAAGTCCGTTTAAAGTAAACATTACGCATTACCAAGGTGCGCAGTAATTTGCAGCTGAAAAGCACCCAAGGAGGTCCGGGACGGAGCATTATTCGTACTTAGTAACCCTCGCAAGAGCGAGTCGAGGAACGGTTAATTGTTGAAAACATCGTCAAATTTGCCGCTCCAAAATTAAAATTGGCGTTGATGGTTCGCTATAATCCGAACCACCAAGATTATTTACAACACTCGCAAGAGTTGATATCGTGGGCGCAGAAATTAGATGGTGATTCGAGTAAATTCAAACGTCCCGCGAGATCTCACATAAATTCGGTAAACGAAGGAAAAATGAAGCGTACCTGTTACGGATGTGGAAAGGAGGGCATTTGCGTCGTGACTGCCCACAAAAAAGTGCGGGGAAATTCCTAGAAAAAACGATCGCCGGGGACGACCGAATAACGGGGGTTCCGAGCAACGCTTTGTATTAGCGACGCCGAACAGGACAAGTATGAAGACAAATTAAACCAAGAGAAAGAATGGATTGATAACAACCTATGAATTATCGATAGCGACTAGCGCTGCTATCTTATCTCGGATGTAAGCCTTTCGGGAAATCCACGGGAGGGCGGAAGAAAGGACGCACTAACGCTTCTGGATGGCGGTTTAGTGGAGGTAACAAAAGTCGGACAAGTAACTTGGACGGGAAACAGGGAATCCGGGTCTCCGACTACGACCACGTTGGCAGAGGTGTTTAGCCCCAAAATTGGCAAAGAACCTCATATCTCTCGGTCGGCTAAGGGCAAAAGGATACATGTTACGTAGCAATGGAAAAATGGAATATACGTTACGAAATAAAGTGCTATTCCCTGTTGAAGTTTTGGATCTGTTTTTGTGGCATATCTACGCGCAAACAGGTCAAAGGAGCACTTCAAACGTTGTTTGAACATCGTAATGATCATCATCGCCCGTGAAAAAGAAAACGAGGTTCAGGAAGGAGCGCTGTACCACTTCAATGCGAGACTCGGCCACCTGTCTTACGACGCAATAGAAGACTGGCCAAATACCCGAGATCGGGCAAAAAGGTAACCGATTATTCACGCTTGAATTGTTGTATGGCCTGTGCCGAAGGAAAATGGCTCAGGTCACGACAGCCAAAGATAGACTCTGGAAGGAATGCGCCGATTGATCGCATAGTTGGGGCAATATGCATTAATTTAAAAATACCAATTACCCCACGCGACAGGCGAGGGAACTGATTTTTAGTCGTTTTCGTGGATCACTACAGCAATTGGGTATGTGTATTTGCAACACCGTGCTGCAAAAATGTTCGAACACTGTCTCTGTTGGTTTGAAAACGAGTTTAGCTGCCGCATACTTGCACTGCGCACAGATAGTGGAGGTGAATTCCGCAATGTCGATTCGTTTTACAAGCAAACCGGAGTACGCAGACAGATAACGGAGGCCGGAACCCGCCTCAAACAGAATGGCAGCGTGCATGAAACGAACCATTTTAAACATGGTTCGGTGTATGGGTTTTGACTCTGGAGTATCGCTCACATTTTGGACAGAGGCGGCTGAGTATGCAACATACATACTCAACCGCAGCCTGACAAGAGCAAATCCTGGGAGGAGTCTCACCGATCCAGATGTTGACAAAGAAGCCGACAATTGTCAACGATATTGTGGTTTTTTGGAATCGCCCTTAATGGTTTACAGAGATCCAAGGTCAAATCCAGTGGCTAAGCACGCCAAACGAGGTATAATACCCGTCAAAACGATGAGGTGGAAGGTTATAAGGGCTGTTGAAAGACAGGGTAACCAACAAATTGCGAGGATGTTAAGTGCGCCTGATCGCCCGATTTTTGTCTCGTCTGGATTTCGTCCATCTTTCCGGGCACCACGTTCTTCAGCCTGGCGACCCGACCTTGTCAAGGCTAAGCAACTCAAAGCGGTTATGTCCCTTGAACCGTGGACAGTGTTGGAGACAGAGATACCTGTTGTGGGTCTGCTCCATACCGGCTGGTTCGCTGATTTCGTCGGTGTATGCGGAGTTCCTCTCCCGCCACTGTCGAGCTATTTGGGCGTCCACCCACTTCCTGTACATCTCGGTTGGAGCCCACCGCGTAGATTCCGATCTGACTGAATACCGCACCCAACGTAAACCGTGACGCAACCGCGAACGTGGCGGCTCTTGCGGACAAAAAAGCCAAGGTAAAAGGACTCAGCGAGACCAAGAAGTCGGGCAATATTGAGATCATCAGTTTAGTCGATTCACAAACCGATAATCTCTACACAGCCGTATTCACCCCGTTTTTTCTTTGGGCGAAGCCCAGGGCCAGGTGGATGTCTGGATGATCTTGGTCACTAGTGGTCTCTTGATAGGTTTGAAAAGCTTCTCCCGATACTGGGGCGACTCGCCGACACCGCTGATCAGCTGCCTTCGCATCCCCGACGTCGATATCACATACGCCCCATGGAAAGCCGGGGGCAGTGCATTACCTTGGCTGACCAACATATTGTTCCTTTTCTGCATGATGTTCTTCAATTTGTTGATCTCGTCAGGAGTATTAACCTCACTTTCAAATCATCTATGGTGAAATCCGGAAGACAAGGTGTAGCACTGCCATCTGGTCCTCCATACCCTCGACATATAAGTCGCCCCTTCATGAATGCAGACATGATCCGCTTCTGAGTCACTTCCAGCCCAGCCGTTCTTCTCCGAATTAGGAGTCTCCATTGGGCCAACGTTATCATCTATCTCTTGATTCATCTCCGGAGTTTTGACAACCTTCTCCAGAGGAGGATCAATCTGCCTTCCAAAAGCTGAATTTCTTCACATCAGCGTCAGCTTCGACGATTTTTGACTCACCGCTGTTGGCACAGCTGACCTTAATCGGAGGTAGGGCTTGGTCTTTTTCTCGTCTTTGCCTGCTCCCCCCATCGCCATTAGGCAGCACGCAGCAGGACCGGTTTGGGCCTCTACGCTTTTTCCGGTGCAAAACCGGTTAACCACGTCGTCACCGTCTAGCTTGAATAGACCGGATTTCTCTTCCTCGTCCGTATAAGCGATAGACGTTCCTCGGGGTCATGAGGTGGTATGCCAGAAATGACCGGAGAGAGCGGAGAGCCAGGTAGAGATTCTAGGACACTGTCACACGATAGCTATTCTCCAGGTTCCAGCTGATGGGAAGTGGTCGAATTCGAATCCGAGCTAGAATCCAGTTCATCTTCACTCCAGACCTTTGAGATTCCCGCCAACAAGGCAGACTGCTTGGAGCGTTGGACGATCACCAGAGTTGGAAAGGATGAGATCCGGCTTGACCTACGTTTGCCTTCAATTATCATGGAAGCTTCTTTGGGTAGTGGGCGGTCAGCTGTGGTACCTGTGGGGATTTAGGGTCCTGGGAAGCGTCCCACATCCTGAGCCGCTTGGGTACCCCAGCATGTGCAGTCTCCAGGTGGTCAGTGGTGGATGAGGTCCCTACGGCGGTGTCGACGCTAGTGCCAGAGTTAGCAGGCAACGGCAAGAACGAGTCGTCGGGGAGGTCAGAATCAAAACCACGAGGGCGGGCCAGGTCAAGGAGATGCCGGATGGCACGACGGATAGATGCGGGCCCCTGCATCAGATGGGCCACCCTAGCACTCCCTTCGGCCAGGTACCGGGTAGTTTGTATCGCCGATAAGGTATCCGGTCGCTGGTCTAGGAGATCGGAGACTACTTCCATGGATTGAACCACGTTCTTTGGACCTTGGCATACACATCCTGGTATTGTTGGATTTGGGCTTGGAGGCCCGGCAGCTCGGAAGTCATATGTTGCAAATGCTTCCGGCGCCTCTCCAGTTTTACGAGACACGAATCCTGAGTCTATCCAGCTGGCCCAAATTAACTTGCGCCATATCGAATTGCTGAGAGATGCGGACGTATTGCTCGTAGCACTTTGTCATTTCCCGGGTAGCATGGGAAGAGTTGACCAGCAAGGCGCGGAGGTACAAGATGTGGTTTCCTGCACGGGACACGTAGAGTGAGCGGCTGATGACGCAGGCCGAATCAAGAGTGGCTGTACCTACGTTTCGACTCCGAGGTGGATACTGTTTTCTGGTGTATGATAAGAAGGGAGTCGATGGATTCGGACAGCAACTTGCATCGGTCCCTCTCCCGAACAAGATCAGCTACCTTGTTCTCCAATCGAGCAACTCGGCCCTGGGAATCAAGGGCAGCGACAGCTCCCGGGTACTGGCTTGATCGGCTCGCCGGTTGGCCAGTTTCGCAGCCAACAACAGCTTGGTCTTCACTTTTCCACGGCAGCTACCTGTGCAGTCAAAGCAGCGAGCTGACTTTTCAGGTTAGCTACCTCCGGCTGCCCTGGACGGCGTCTGAGAACTGAGGATCGCGCACTTAGGCAACCTACCGGTGGCCTAGCTGGTCTGTGGGGGACGGACCGACGATGGGTCCACATTTTGTTCGTCGAGACCAGACATGTGCGCGTTGAATGGAGTAAGAAAATGCGTAGCGAGATCGTGGCTCACCGTTGTGCGGCTGTGATAAGGCTCGGGGCGGCTGTGGAGAAGTTGGTTCCGGAGTTGGCCAACGGACTGATGAGGGGTAAATCCACTAACCTGGTTGAAATGCTAAACCAAACTAGCTGCCCGGGTCGGCTACTAACAGACATCGGATGATGGCTTCTGGAGATGTTCGGGAATACTTGCAAGTGTCGGATCAGCACATGAACGTGGAAACCGGCTAAGGGAGGTGGTCCAGATGCGCTGGGCCAGGCCAGCAACATTGCCCAAAGTTGACATGCCGGATCAAGTTGGACTAGGGGGCGGCTGATGGTGGTCGCAGGTGGTCAAGGGGTGGATACGAGGCTCCAGGGAGCCATGTCCCAGTAGTAACCGGACGAAGCACAGGTAACTAACGGACGGCCATAAAGTGAGTATTAGAGATGATGGACAGGTCATCCTGGTGCCGTCCAGGTCGAGGTGAATGACCATCCAAGCTGGTCACGCTATTTTGGGTACGGTACACAAACGTCCAGGTCAAGCTGGTCACGCTATTTCGGGTAAGGTAAATAAACGTCCAGTTCGAGCTAGTCATGCTATTTTGGGTAAGGTACACCATAGGTTCATATTGGATTTAGGGATAAATATCAGTATACGTTTCTCTTTCTGATACACAAGTCGCTATTGGTCCACAGCAGAGGGTTAACAAAGTCCCCTCTAGGTGTTATTAATTCCGCCGGTAATGCGACTGAACGGCCACCACCACTTTCCGTCCCACCGGAATAATTACGAACTTGACCAACTTAAGAAATTGAGTGTGGGATCCATATAGTGGCCGCCGGCCAGCCAGCTAGATCTGCACTTCGTTAGGCAAAGTCAGCGTACCGTGAGATAAGTCCAGTCGTATGCCGGCCGGCACCCTGAAATCCATCCTCAAAATTGCATCCTGCCCGACTAGCCTTCCTATCCAGGCGGTAAAATAGTATACCAACGACCCCACCAGTGTAATCTTTACTCATGTCCTTCCCTGGGTCATGTATGAACTTTCTCCTATTCCAATACACTCTTGCCTCTTCGTCTCATCTCTTTCACACCCAGCCTTACGAGCAAAGGTGGTGTCGACGATGGACGCTTCTGCACCAAAGTCAAAAAGCATAGTGGCCCTCTTTTTATTAATCTTACCATCGGCCTTGGCCTGCTTGAACCACTTGTCAGGCGAATGGTATTTTCAGTAGCCCCGTGATTCACCGGGTAACAAATTCAGCTCCATAACCACTTCAGACCGAGAATATTCATCCGTCCGTATAGTGGTCTCCAGGTAAGGGTCAGCTCTGCTGGCTGGGGATCGGGTGTCGTAATCGTCAAACTTACATGTTCTGTGTTTTCGGTTACGCTTTGCTTTGCTTCTCTATTATCCTCCTAACCGACATATGCATAGATACTATAACTAGACCGCTCGGCTCGAACCAGATTCCAAGCTGGCGAGCGATCTAGTTTAACATCTTTTCCACCCTCGGTGGCAACATTCCAGCATGTTTAGTCGGGACATACCACTTCTTCATCTGGTTGCAGAACTCCTCGATGGGGCAGAATCCAGCCTCGTGCACTTCTCCGCAAGTATTGCAGGTTAACAGGTAGTGTTCAGCTGGATGTCCTTTCCTCTCGCACTTCTTGCAGGTCAGCCGTTTCCAGCGGCTTCGGTCATCGTGCTTGATTTATCCAAAAATGGGTGCATTTCCGTCTGGGGTAGTCTTGGTCAGCTCGAGCAAGAAAAAATTTCTGCTAGCCCGGCCCAGATGCTGCTGACCAGCTTCCACTGAGAAACGTTACCGGTATTGTTCCTCCTCCGATTCGCCCCCAGCCCGCTAGTATATCTCTTCCGAGCTGGTTCTGGTCGATAGTGGTTTACTTCCTTGATCCAGGTTAGAACGGAAGCTACACTGCCATTCCGACGGCTGCCCTGGAACCTCGCTTGATCGCCCTCCGGTACGTCCATAGATTTAATTCCAGCTCCGTAGTAATTTTTTATCGTAGCAATGCGAGCTGGTCTGCCATTTCCCGGTTGTCCAGCGTATTGATGAAATGTCATGCTCCTGAGCAGCTTCTGACTGGCTGATGTCTTCCTTGACCGGTATATTGGCCCTCATTCCTGCGGTATTCAACCGATGGAGATATTCCAAAAGGGTCTCGTCTGCTCTCCTCTTGGTATGGAAGTACTGGCGCGCCACTGACATCCCCGATCCACAGTATTGTTCACCAAATGCTTCGACCAGTTGCCTCCAATTATCTCAGACTTCCCGACTAAGCTGCTGGATCCAGTTTTTAGCTGGTCCCTTCAGTAGATCTCCGAAAATTAAACACTTTTCATAGTCCGGTGTACGGTCTCTGAGGAATGCTGACTTCGTCTTGCTTAACCATCCCCGGGTCTGGACGTCATCCATGTCTCGACCAGTAAAATCCTTCAACTCGGACGTAGCAGACATCCGGACCCTGGTGATCGCCCCTGAGTCCGGGTCCAAAGCCGGGCTGAGGCCATGTTGGTTCGGCGAGATATTCCTAGATCCAGGTCATCCGGATCATAGTCGCATCTGGCTGACTTGCCGGAGTCCATGTCCACATGAATGAGTAACGGTTTTCTATTTGGTGGCTGTCCGGGTCGGCGACCAGGCCGGCGACTAGGCGGGTCAGGATGGCGCTCCTCTGTTCACTGCACCGATTCCATGTCTTCGTCTACCGATTCCCTCGTTTAATACTGTGCTGCTCCAGGTGCCTGTCTTTCCTGGTGGGCAGGCTGGTCATGTGGTTCTGGACTGGAGCGGCCAGCATTGGACCGACGTTGCTCCTCCAAGTACCTTTCCATCATGGCCGAAAACATATTCTGAAGGGGGTCCGGCACTTGAGGACTAGCTTTGAGAACCAGCTTGAGGAGTAATCTGGGAAGGTACTATAGAAATGATCCTGTGTAAAAGTACGGTCCTGGAGACCATCTTCGAGACCAGCTTAGGTATCCACGTCTTCGCCCCTTAAGTTAAAAGCTAAGCCTTCTCAAAGTTGTACATAAACTTCGAGACACTTCTGCAGAAGATCGCAATAATATGACCATAAAATAGGTTTGGCTTTATCCAGTAATTTGGGGCACTTCGGATCAGAGCAGTTCTGTTGCCACTGCTTTTCTTAAAGGTGCATTTTTTTACTGTCGTTAAGGCAAAAATCCTGGAGGAAACCCGCCGCAGCCTCGATGGACACGAAGCGCTTGCTAATCGTACGTGCAATGTATGGCCACGAGGAGCGGAGCCGGTGGATCGGCATCAGCCATGGTGCCCGTGCTGGCGAGTGCTTCGGGAAGTGTGCTTTTTTTCAAGTGCTTCATTTTTTTGTTCAACTCCAATAATAGCGTGTACCACGCAATTTGAGATACACAGGTACGTATGTTATGTGGTAGGAGGTACGGGTTTTCCTTCAAAACGCCCGTTTTGTGATTTGATTGACACTGCTTCTCAGTCGAAAACATTACTTTAGTCGAGAACCTATCAAACGCAATGGTGAAGCTGTGGTGCGGTGTGTACGACGAGGGGACCGTCTTCTCTGTCAATATCGAGCTCAATGCAGATGTGGAGGCGCTACAAGAGGCCATCTTCGAGAAAACACGATATGGCGAGCGTTATCAGTTTGCCGCAAGCGACTTGACGCTGTATTTGGCTCGAAAGGAGGGAGAAACCACGTGGCTGAAGCACGACCACTCAGTCAAAAACTTGTTGAAAGGTGGCATTAGTACTGAATATCAAGAGATGCTTTCTGCGTGGAAGCTGAACAGAAAAGAGTTGTTTGGTTCGAGGTTTACGCCCGAAGACGAAGAGATTCATGTGTTGGTGGATCTCCCAAGATTGACACTGCCTGTGCTGCCCCGATTTCCTGAACTTGTTTTGGGTAATGTACATATCCCTATCATGCAAAATATGGTTTTGAATCCGCCAGAACTGGTCGCATTTTGGAACGCCTTTCGGAACGATAATACTGATGTCAAAGCTGATGCATTGATCGAGTTACCCCCCGGCGCGTTTCTTCTTGGTGATTTGACACTTGGTTCTCGTATCTACATTCGTCATTGCTACGCTGATCTATGGAAGATTTGTCAGCAGAAGATCCATGATAAAGTGACTAACACACCGCATCTTGTGATCCTCGGCAACCCAGGAATTGGCAAGACGTTTTTCGGCTTTGTGATCTTGCTTTTACTTGCGCGTGCTGGTGAGACGGTGGTATATGAGAGCGGTGATTCCAACCAGCGCTATTTATTCTCTCCTGATGTGGTGGTTGAAGGCTCAAAGGACGATTTTATTCCCATTCTTGATCGACCTACAACATATTACATTGTGGATGCCGTCAAGCCTGTATATGTCCCGGCGAAGACGATTCTATTGACGTCGCCGCGCCATTCCATTTGGTATCAGTTCAATAAAACGAATTGCCGGTCCTGCTTCATGCCAGTGTGGTCTTTGGAGGAGATTCTACAATGTCGTGAGCTCATGTACTCGGATATACCAGTGGCCGTCGTGCAGAAGTGCTTTCGTAGATGGGGTGGGATTGCCCGCTATGTCTTGCGATATGCAACATTGAAGGAACGGCAGTTGTTGCTTGAAGAAGCGATGGACCAAGTGGATCTCGACTGGTTAATGAACGCGTGTGGTCAATTGAATGCAAAGGAAGATCACGTGGCGCACCAATTGCTGCATTTTCGTGTCAACCACCTTACTTTCGACAGGGAATACTTTGTGTTTGCATCCAAATATGTTCAAAAGAAGGTCTACCAGCGTCTGTACGAGAAGAATAAGCAGAAACTACTTGAGTTCATTGCTACTTCGACTGGAGTTGGTGCTCTTGATGTGCTTCGTGGCCACTTGTTCGAAGAGCATGTGCACTTTGTATTGCCGCGAGGTGGAACGTTTCGAGTTCGGAAGCTGGTCAATGAAAGCAGAACTGCTGTGACCAGCGATGCAATTGAACAAGTCGTGCTGCCAGAACAGCCAACTGTCGTTTTCAATGAGGATGTGAAAGAACTCAAAAATGCGGATACAAATTGTTACCTACGACCTGCAATAACAAATGACGAGTCGGTGGATGCAATCATCAAGCCGGATATGCTGTTCCAGGTGACACGTGCAGACAAACATTCCTGCAGTCAAAAAGGCCTTTTCGATGCCCTTAATCTTATGGGACATCCTGAAGCCCCGCGACTGTACTTTGTGCTTCTACCAGACAAATTCTCCGATTTCAAATATCAAAAGTATCGGACCTTAAAACGCAAGAAAGAAATGGAGCCGTCAACGGACTTGAACGTGCGCAAGATACAGCAGTTTGCAATGGAAATTAAACTTACATTGGAGTAGGAGTACGGCTGGATAAGAGTGTTTGCGGTTGATTACATTTAAGGAAGTTAAACCTTTTCTCTTTGGCAGTCGCCTATGACATGCAGTTTAGGGTAACGTAAAACAATCAGATTTTTTGCAGGAAATTCGGTACCTCAGCTAAATTAGATTCTCCGGACCTGGTAGAGAAATTATATGATTTATGTTGGATCAAATCCAACATTTTCGTAACTGGATACAATATATCTGGAACAGTAGTGGTTCACGGTTCGAAGGTAGGTACTTTGTAGGTAGGCAAAACTAGCCTATCAGCGCGTATCTACGACTTTCCAACCGTGAGAACCTTTTGCATTCAGCAAAGTGCGCACAGACTCGATTTAAGCCAATGACGTAAAGAAGCTCGTATTTTGTGTAAATCATGACTCGGTACCTTCTAACTTTACCTTAGTCCGATTGGGTGCTTCCAAGCAAAAATCAGCCAATCAAAAATACCTACAACTGCTCGATTTTGCCTTCAGCGAAGGCAAACGTGTGAAAAAAGGGTTTTGTAGGCAAACCGAAGGTATGCTTTGATTGGTCAGTTTTGCCTACAAAGTACCTGTGAGAACCACTACCGTAAAAGTCGGATCCAGTGGGACACTTTTTTTTTCGTCGTAATCAAGTCAAATACAATTGTTTGATGTTTTTTGGGGTTATTGGGGTCCCCATGACTTCCGGCCTGTACCTTCTTGTGTGGACAGTACAGTAATTCGGTAATAAACCTCGGCAGATTTTGACATGTGGGTGGGGTGTCAACATTACGATTGGTGGTGTCCCACTCGATCCGTATGTCCCACTGGATCCGACTTTTACGGTAGTATAGGAACACAAGAGAACTGTCAACGAATTTGTTGGACGATATCCAATACAGGTGTACAGTGGAAAGCTTAATAGAGGCTCCTTGATTTTGAATTGAATAGAAAACATATTGTCTACTGTGAAGTGCACTCTTCATCATGAATACAGTGTTGTAAGATTTGGCCGATTCTCAAAGTGGAGGACACGAAGTGGGACTTAAGTCCACCAGGCTGAATAGCATCATAGAATAGTTCCCGCCAATTAGTCGTATAACCAAAAGCACTTATGCGAATGTACCTTTAAGGTGTTGGAGGAAAAACATTACGGATGCTCAATTTTTTTAACAAAGACGGCGGCATTACAAGCCGTAAGAGAAATTAAATTAAGCGTACAATCGAAGAGGCAATAAAAGGTCCTTGGTTCATTATTTAGATGTCCTCGCTTGTCTTGTTCTACACATTGAACAACGAATGATGGAATTGGGATTGACATTTGACAAGATCTGCATTGAAATATCGATCAAGTCTTGCTTTTCCTTAAAATGTTGCAGTTGCTGCAGAGAAGGTACTATGGGTATTGTGGAAGGGTACATATCTATAGAGCTATGACTTCGACTTTTACTAGATGCACTTGCTTTTTTGTTCAGTTGGTTGTAGTATTGGAGTCAGTGTCGTTGTGCGCACGCTAGCTGGGTCAGATCGATAAAAACACGCTAGTAGGCGCGCCGCTATTTAGCGGACTTCTATCTGGGAACCTACTGCTGCCAGTACTTCTAACTGCAACTTCAGCTGATGAGGATCATGAGATGGTATATCCTGTACATATTATTGTACATGTATGTGAGAACCTGGATGACATCACTTATTTTTTAGGCTAATGTGGCTCTCGCTTCTCTGAACTTTCTTCTGCAACAGTCTTTTCCTTCCGAATTGTCTTACAACACGACTTATAATTACTCCAGTCCTCTATCTGATGTTCTTTGCAGCAGTAGAACGCCGCGTGTCATTCACAACGCAATAAAGACGTCGATTCCCCTGCGTCTGCCCGACGAGTTGACGACGCACAGTAACGACAACCAAGTTTTGCCATGTTGACTTCTCCTACCACCACTGGCTTCAGAAACATTGATCCAAACGTGTGTGCTACATTAGTCAGAAATGTGAGGATGACCTGCTGCCGCATCTGAAGCGTGAGTCAGACGTCTGCTTCCATTAGCTGACCCTGTTTAATCAAAGCTTTCTTTGCCTCCACGATCTCTGGCAATGCTGAGGATAACAAAGACTGAACATTATGCTCAGGGACCGCAAGATCGATAAACGCTAGCGATACGTATTTGCATGTATCTCCCAAGAACGTGGGCATGGAGCCAAAATGTAGCGACGTTAGGTACAGCAGGTCGTGACGACTGCATTGGTCTTCCTTTGTGGTGCGCGCGCTCATTAACCGGAGTAAGATCTTTCCATTTTCCTCCGGCAAAGCCTTAAGCGTCAATTCGGCGGTAAGCAACTGGAGCGCCTGTGGATGACTCTCCCATGGATCATAATATACGGGAATATCGGGCGCCGCATTGCGGAGCAGAAAAACCTGTCCAGCGTAGGGCTCGAGTTCATTTCGAGTTTAATCTAAATCAACAATGGTAGTACAGTAACTATTCGACTAATATCGATCCAATCACCGTCCAACAAGTTCTTACTACATATGAATAATTTTGTTCAATCAGCAGACAGGTGGAATTCGCATAAGCAGAAACATGGCTTCTGGTATGCCGGTAGGGATATTGTTGGGAGTCGGGTTGTTTTGTGCGACTTTCCGAGGCATCTTCAAAACTGTTGTCTGACCCGACTCGACCTGGTTCAGGCTTCCTTTTCATGTTCTGCGACTCGATCTTGGAGTCAATCGGCTTGATCCCTTTCCGGCCCAATGTCATACGCGTCACTCCAACCGAGGAGTCAGTAGAATCCGCTTCAGACCGTGATGATGATTGATGTATTGATTCAATATCCATAGGATATTCAACCAACTTTGATCGGTGTGAAGAATCATCCGGCGAGGGGGTTAGCCCCGAGGAACGAGGCAAGGTGATCATACAGCGTTATCATAGCTTCTCTGATCGTCCCTTGGTCTAGATCGAACAGAATATTCGCGTCTAACGCACCATTAGTGAAACCAACTTCGTCGATCTGGACCAGGAGATTTCTGATCAGGTCGAGTTGGCTACTCGTGATAACTGGCCTAGTCGCTCGACCTTCAAGCTTCCCGATTATCTTGGGCTTGATGATTTTCATCACCCGGTTGGTAGCTAGGAATTTGGGAGACTCCCGAAGGTAAAACAAACGTTCTACATCCTGAACCGTGTTTTTTCGGCTGGTTCGGACTTCTCTTCATCTTCTTCGAAGATCTTCGGTTTTGGGTTCACATATTTTTAGGTGGATCATATTAATCCACCCCTATGTCTTTTTTTTTCTTTTCAATTTTCTTTTTATGCAAAGGATCGAGGTCAGCACCCCGATCCTTTCCCGGGTTATAGCTAATTTTACTATAACCCAGATCGGCTCCGATCGGAGCCTTGTTAGGAGTTGTTTTATGGAACTCCACCGGACCATGTCAGCCATCGCTTCCTTTAAATTTGGACAGCATCGGAGGCGATACGCCTTCCTCCAATACACCCGAAAAAGTTTCCTCCACTTTGATTTTCACATCTTTTTCCTCTTCAAAGGAATCACGGTGATATCCTGAGTCACCAAGGGATCCGGGCACGCGCACCTTAGTGGTGGAGCTGAATTCCAAATCCATAACGGAGGTTTTGGGTGGGATTCGGATACCCACTAGCCCGGACGACCAACTATCAGAGGGGTACTCCGTTGATCCTGATCGGCATCAGGATCAGATCAATCATCACTATGATGACTGATCCGATCCTCCCGGCCTTGTAACCGGTCGTCATGTACGATAGAATCCATTATTTTACTTCATCTCCCCTTGAGTACCCATTGATCTTCGGTGGTTACCCTCACTCAGGTGGACTCTTAGATGAAAACGGTGATTCGAATCAGGTCGGAGGAGATAGCCTTCTCGAGACGGGGGTGTTCTCGGGTAGGAATCTTCACCGGAGAACGAGTCAGTATCGATACTTAATTATCTAAAGGAACTGATCGGGAAACTTCGTCCGATCAGGCCAGCCAAAAAAACAAGAGATAACGAGAAACCATGAAACCACGATAAAACCACGATCTTCCACAGTAAACCACAAACGTTATCTCCACGAAACCTTTCCAATAATTATAACGTGTTCAAAACACGTGCGCGTGAGGGGGTGAGGGTTGAAAACCTAAACAAAACCCGTCGGGGGCCTTCCGCTAAGCAAAATGCGTGTATGCGCGTCTTAACCGGGAATTAAGTTGAGCTACAGGGGCCTAGTTAACCCTGTGCTCCCAATGTCCGCGACACGTGGCGGAGCGACGCTTTGTTTAAGGGATAAATCAAAACTTGTTATTATATATGCAATATCCAATATCTAATGTACCGTGCACCAATATATGTGACCTACCTCATGATTCAATCTTGCCCATTTCGTCACACAGTTGCTCCAGTACCACCGTAAACACATCTTCGACGCATCTTCAACCTGATCCGTACCACTTCTGGACCGATCACGATCAAACTCTGGCAATCTTTAATCGGCATGGTTCCTCGGGAATCAGCATAGAGCCAGTTCGGGATCAGTCTCTCAGGCACTGTTCGCCCCATGCCAACCCGATCTTGACTAAAACACCGTCTCCCTCCACACCTGGAAGATGATTCAAGGCTGATCAGGCTTGGTTCGTGATCAGCACAGTGATCAGGGCCGTCAGCCCCAGATCACTTCGAAATACCTCAGGATCACCAAAACATCGACATCGCCCGTTCACTCAACCCTATTTTCGACCTCCATTGCATGTTGGATCGCAAGAATCACACCGACTCAGCACCCCTTTTGAGGTTGGACCCGATCTGATCTCTTCATGCTGATTCAGGGTGAATTATCGACCCTTGTCGCTTATTTCAGTTCGGTAAGGCTCGTACAGCTCTCCACTTCACATACTATGCTCTGTCATATACCTGGTCTTCATATTCTAGGGCGGGACCACATTATTCGGCCAATCAGACCGAGATCTCCATACCCCATCCAAATTCAAACACTTGGATCATCCATGACCATCTCCAATGGCCGGGCTCTGCCGCTCCTGATACACCACGCCGTCTCTAATGCTGTCCATGATGTTTGTCTCGGCTGATCTGGTCTCGCATGCTGACATGAACTCAATTCAGTTTCCAGTATCCAGATCAGACCGAATATTCGCTAGTCCGTTAGTATCTGGGACCATGCGTGATAACGGTATCCTCTTATTTTCTCCACATTTGCGATGGCCCGTTATCACCTATATGTCATCTTGAACGGAATCAGCCTGTCCCACACATCAACGGTCCCATCTTGATGGGTGTTCCCATAGCCACCAATCAACAGCAATGTGTGGTACACTTATTCCTGAATTTGTTGAATCGCTCCACCACAAACTTGTTTTGGTTGATACGCCTCTATACAAATTCAAGCCGCACATATGGTATTCTTTCGCTCTCTTGACCGCCCTGTGGTCTTAAGACTGGGTTGACACTTTAAAACGATCAACCAAACCCCACATCTACATCCATCGGCTACTTGGATCAGGATAATCAATCTCGATAACCATACTCCATCATTTTCTATATACCGAACCAACCGCTAACATACTCCGTAGCTTATATGGTCCAGCTTTAAAGTCATACTAATCCGATATCCCAACATCCTTATCCAGTCGTGATACTTGGCTGATAAACTTCATCTGGGATAGGGTGTGCTAAAGACGACCTTAATACGTTTTTCCGCATTTCAGTAACCCGTTATTAAACACGACATTCCAACGTTGGATCAAAATTTCCCACCTATCAACTGTCGTATCCTGCCCATCCATGATGGGTGTCCTTGCGACCACCAATCAGCATCGAAGTGTGGGTCATTTATATCTGCGTTTTCCGATTCTGCTTTACCACATAACCATTGTGAACCAATGATTACACCAGGTGAGATGATGTTAAACGTTTTTCCGATCGTTTGTGATGACCGGTCGGAAGACAGAAATAGTCGCGACGATCGCCCTGTCCTATCATGCGACAAGGATTCACGGAGTACCCCCATCCGATAATGGTTGTCCGGGCCAGTGCGAGCCCGAGTTCTTCCAAAAACTACATCAGCATAAATATTATTGGACACAATCGGGTGGAACTAGTCGATCAATTTTTGCAATAGTTTTACCGACGCCTATTGTCCAAACCCTGTTCCCAGCAATACATCATCTAGCGCTTACCCTAGTGCCAGCTTAGCGGGTTCAACTAGGGATGGAGAGGTATATAACGATCAACGTAGCTAGTTGTATTCAGCACGGTAGAATAACCCGGTAATGGGGAGTTAGATGCGGAATCATCCCGGTTACATTATGAATAGACCAAGTGCCCTAACACGGGACAATGCCTCCAGAAGTCGAGGTTTTTGGGGGACATTCGCATGAAGTCATAATCCATGGATTTGAGAGGCGCCACTGGCTTTGCTATCACCAAGGAAGTATGAAAGGCTTGAGGAATTACAAATCAGGCATATCAATTAAAAAGGATCCGAACTCAACGAATGGAAAGTCAACTTGGGTGGGCGAACAGATGAAAACAATCAGATGAGTAGTAGCAGCTCACCGTGCGCAGAGTTTGGCAAAATTTTAGGACACGCCAAATCTTTACATCTCATAGCAACACCAAACAATTTTTACTGCATCTGAAATGGCTAAGAATCAGAGACATATTCGTGAAGGGGTCTAATAAAAACCACTCAAAAACCTTCGTGCTTTATCAACGTCAGGGCAAGATCCATCGGGATGCGATGCCTACTGAGGCCTTATCTTCAAAGTTCATCTCCCGATCAATGGAAGCAACCGACCGAAGGAGGATCAAATTTAGTCAGAACTGGTTATTAAAGATTTTGTTCGAAACTGGCGCAGTACAACCATCTCTAAAAATGCGCAGAGAGTCTTTAAAAGGGGAAGAAACGACGAGACCAAGATCATTGCTCAAAACTTCTGACGCACTTACGGATTATCAACTATGGGTGCCACGCTGCAACTCAATGCCTACTAAAACGCATATATTCTAGAAGTGTCTATCCACTCGGCCAGCAGTGTGGCCAACCCGGGATAGGGATAACGCATATAGTGTGGCGGTGCAGCATGTGGAAACCGTGATACACAAATTGCACCGTTATGATCTAGAAATCGACTCCATCACATTGCACCCACCAAATTCCCAATTGGTCACCAGAGTCAAGAACCTTCTGTTCTAAACGCCATTTCAGTGCTGGTGAGATCAGCGGTGCTGTTCGTCTGGCTATCTTTTGTCTGTAAGCTTCAATATCGCTTGCACGCAACAGATTCTCCCTGGCCCGAACAATCAACTACCGGTGGGTGTGGGTGCGGGGGTACTCCGTCGATCTTCGTAATCAGACAGACCGCTATATTGCTGATTACGATGAAGGCAAGGTGCCTTGTCGGTCCGTATATATTACGGTCGGGTCACGGCGTTTATTGAATTTCTTACCAACAAATCATCGATCATATTAGCGAGGTGGGGTCTGTGGAAGAGAATTCTTCACCCGCTGTGGAGAAGCTAGAGTACAAAATTTTACCAAGATCATGTATGACGCGAAAATTGGTGCTGTCAAAGAAAAGAAGCATGAGATCAGAGAGATGTTAAAAGTTGCCGAATTAGCCAAGACTGAGTTGGCAAAACTGACCAAAGTTGAAAATGCGGTTAATCGAAGTGGGTGCCGATCAGGGTAATCCCGGGCAGTGATAGCAAAAAAAATATGATTGATGATCGGAAGCCAATTGGGTTATAGAAACTGACCCGCCGAGACCTTCACCTGAAGTTGGAGTCACGACCTCCGAAATGAAAGGGCTCTATTTCTATGGGGCGTTCATATTTTCCCACGGGAGCTCCCGAAAGCAAAACTCAAAATTTGACAAAAAGGTTTTCCTCGCCTGTTTACGTTACCTTGTTCTCCCAATTTATCTCCCGCTCCCTCCCCCGCCAAATTGGGTACCATTACATAAATGATATTTAATTTAAGACATCACAGTTGAATTTCAGACTTAGGGGCGTTCTTTTTTTCCCACGGGAGCTCCCGGGAGAAAAAATCGAAACCTGATTGGACAATAAAATTGAACAGCCTGTTTTTTGTTACCCTCTGCCGTCCCGCTCCCGCCGCCAAAAAAAGATGGTGGGAGAACGGGAGCATAGCCAAAATAAAAAACAGGCCAAAAGACTCTTGCAAAGTGGTGGCTTTTGTTCCTTTCTACAAGTAAGTTACAATAAAGTTTGCTAATTTCAAGATACGCGAGGGTCGGATAGATCCGGTAGTCGGTAAGTCGGCGCCGAGTAGATTGAGTAGCAAAATAGGGGCATTCTTATCAACGGGCGAGGAGCTTACCGACAACCGGGCACTTATCTTATGTATATGCTGCTGTCTCCTGTAAGTAGTCTCGAGGGTCAATTCAGTATCAAGATGCACATAGCGATGATATTTGGTGCACGTTCTGGACATCTAATGACAATCTACTGACTAGATTGGTGGACGAGGTAGCTAAAGCCTGGTACGTCTGCTTCAATCACTTTTACAAGTGATATCTGGTGAAAAAGATTACCTTGTTTGTGGTGGGGTATTATTATAGGGATGTGTCAGAAGATGCCGTGTATATCTCCCACCAGTATCCAGGTCTTGGAACAATCTCCATCATAGGCAACAGGGGGGGTACATACGCTGCGACCAGCTCGTTAGACTGCCAGATCCGCGTGCTAAACCTTTCGTCGGGATCAGTGGAAAATACTATCGATGCTGGTCCCGGCGATCTTTAGCAGGTGGCGTGTAGCCCAGCCGAGACCAAGCTTGTGTCGGGTAGTCAGCAAGGCAAAATTATTTTTTCAACATTGAGGCAGAGAAAATCGCACATGAAATACCGACCCACAACCGTGACATTTGATCGTGACGTGACCATAACGGTCTTTGAGTCGACGATTCGTGTGCTTGGTGGCTTAATTTCCGCGCATATGTTAGCATCTCCCGAATATTTTAGTCTCTTAGACGAAACCGAGTACACTGGCGAGTTGTTAGCACTTGCACACGATCTGGGACGTCGATTGTTACCAGCATTTAACACACCGACAGGGTTGCCCGTTCATAGAGTGAATTTACAACGTGGTGTCGTACGAAACGATCAAGCCGCGAATGTCACGTGTCCAGCCGCAGCAGGCTCCTTGTTAGTGGAAATGGCGTATCTCTCGCGCTTTACAAGTGATCCACAGTTTAAATTGAAGGCGAAAGAAGCTGTCTTAGCGCTCTGGCGGCGACGCTCGGAGCTTGATTTGTTAGGCAGTACTATTGATGTCGAGTCAGGAAAATGGGTACATTCTTATGGTAGAATTGGGGCCGGATCGAATTCGTTTTTTGAATATTTATTGAAATACCATCTCATCAGTGGAAATGTGCAATGGATGAATATGTTTAATACAAGTTATCCGGCAGTTGAACGTATGTGAAGCATGATAATGTCTATATTGAAGTCGATATGGAAGGTGGACGCCAGAAAGTCCGAGGTCTTCGTGTCTCGGCCTTACAAGCGTTTTGGCCAGGCCTTCAAGCCCTCGCTGGAGATGTCTCGAAGGCCATACGAACACATGAGCATCTGTTTCCACTCTGGGATGAGTTTGGTGCAATGGCCGAGCTCATCGATTTAATTCCACGTGGTCCACTCCGTGCTGGATATCAAGGGCAGGTCGTGAATTGGGCTCAAACGTCCCCTCTTCGTCCCGAATTGATTGAAAGTACCTACCATGTGTATTAAGCGACGCGTGATCACAAATACTTGAAAATGGGACGACAGATGCTCTACGATCGGCGTCAAATCTCAAAAGTCCCCTGTGGTTACGCTGCTGTTGGAAATATCTACATCTTGGAAGTCGAGGATCGCATGGATAGCTACTTTCTGTCCGAGACGACCAAGTACTTGTATTTACTCTTTAGCGACGAGCCAAAAGTCGTTGTCCCTGCGCCAGCTCCAGCTGCACGACAAGCAAACGTGACGACAAGGTCAAGGGATCAAGGTTGTACGATAAACGAAAAACTACTAGTGCCTGGGCGTACAAATTGTGCTCGAAACGTCAGTTCCATGGTCGACAATATCTCGTATGTACGAAAAAACAAAAAGGTGCTGAAAGCCTCAGACGTGGTGTTTAGCACAGAAGGTCACATTTTAATGCTCAATAGTCACTTGTTTCCGTCGTCGATGAAACAAACCCATGCCAAATTTGGGTTAAGTGTCGCTTAAGTCCGAGTTGCATCTGAATATCGAGGTTTTAAGTAAACGGAAGTAATTCCGCTGCGATGATGCTAAAGTCTCCGGATGGAAAGCATGTTGCGTGCGGTGGATTCGATGGGTTTGTTTGTGTAAATGACGTCGAGACTGGATCGCTGGTGCAGAAATATGAAGGTGGGCAAGGAAAGCTTTAGTCTGAATGATGAGTCTCACGTATTATACTGTTTGACTACCTTAGACCGCACGAAGCCGGTACGCTCAGTCGCATGCACGCCGGATGGAAAGCTATTTGCAACTTCAGACGACATGCATGCAATGTCTACGATGTGTATGTGTGTTTCAACTATAAATGTGAATTTTACAGGGTCACATCGCTGTGCTTTTATTGTAGTGCTCATAACAACACTGTCGCAACTCTCTCTGGCCATGTCTCGTGGGTGCTGAGTGTTGCGTGCTCGTCCAAAAGGCACTCAATTTGCCACAGGGTACGTTTTTGAGCATGTGGTTTTATCATCTCTGATCGAATGTTTATTTTTAATCTAAAAACAGCGGTGCGGACCGACGTATTATGATTTGGGATCTTGGCACAAAGCGTTGCATGACCACGTTCGATACGCATACAGATCAGGTACAATGAATTGAAGAACTTTCACATTTATCAATCAGCATGTAGAAGAATTGTCAAGCTATAGGCTGTTTTAGGTGTGGAGCGTGGCACATAACTCGTCAGGATTGCGACTAGTACCGGGCGGTGACGATGAGCTTTTGCAGGTATACGAGACTGCTGCGCCCGTTTAGTAACCCATTACGGTAACCCGAAAGGCTAAATAAAACGAGCACTTTAATCCTACTCACAATTGTTATTGGCGGGGTGGGTAAGTTGCTAACGTTTGGTACAATTTGAATAACGTCGCTTTGTTCTTATCGTGCATATTTCCCTTTTCCTATGCGGTCAGCTGTGCCCATTGCTTTCTGCCAAAACACGCGATTAAAGTTTATCTGTATAAAGAAGCCGTGGATGTGGTCGACCTCGACGTCAATGCTTAATGGCCTCAAATCCGTCCAATAGCAGTTCTTTGAACGTCTCCATGTCAACAGAAGCAGCAGCAGCAGTCTCGAGGCATGTCGTGCTATTGTTGCTTTGAACACTACTACAACTAATGCTTCGAGCATTTGTAGCTATATGCACGATCTATGATTGAACTGATGATTTCAAATCTTCTTGTGGCCCTAGTGCTGCAACGCCTTCTACTATTGCACTTGACGTTTTGGTAGCATCAATCCGATGCACCACCACACTGGGACTGTTGACCAACAAGTCATCGGGGTCTGCTCAATAGTGTATCATGTCAATACAAGTAGAAACACAAACATGCAGTGAAAATTAGTGCAAAGGAAGACAGACACGACACCAATCCTGCAGCCGAAGGAAGGAAGAAGAACGCCCTGCTCGTATACTAGTTTAAAGCGTCACTTAGGCAGCTACGATGCATATTGCAATTGCCTTTAAAACTGTTACGTGGACCGCAATGCTTCGGTGGACCACATTCGTCCCGACCTTGGTTCTTATTTTTGGGAAACATGGCTAGCGTACGGGCATCCCTCCCGGGAGCTCCCGGGAGCAAAATAAGAACGCCCCTTACTGTCTGAAACATGAATAGTAGATTATAAGTTTTTTTAATCTATAGTGATTCAGATGTAAATACCGAGTTCAAGAGGGGATCTAATAATAAGTATTATTAAATCTGTTTTATATTACATTTTTGTAGATTCAATTTGATTCTGTTATCAAATACTTCCCCCGTCCCAACGTTATTGTCCGGTTGTTGGTTAAGGTCTGAGATTAAGGTCAAAAATACTGTTTTTGATCATAATTGCATCAAAGTATAAAATTTTAAAAAGACTTTATTTGATGATACATTGGGGTTTTACGCTTTCCGCTAGCGGAAGTTTTGGCACAAAAACTAGCTTTCAATTTGGGGGTCATTTGACGCAGCACCGGTAGATAGATGAATTTCGCATCTGCCTCTTAGGATCAAGGTGCTGGTGATGAAGGAAGTCAGCTTCGCATTGATAGAAGTTCTTTTTTTGCTGGACCATTTTTGCATGAATGCGAAGTGGTTAAAGATGAGGTACCCATGAAGTTTTAATTCCTATGAAGAAGAATTTGACTGAATGG
The DNA here is from genome assembly GCA_001887855.2 of Sclerospora graminicola. Taxonomy (NCBI): domain Eukaryota; phylum Oomycota; class Peronosporomycetes; order Peronosporales; family Peronosporaceae; genus Sclerospora; species Sclerospora graminicola. The sequence continues at coordinate 52,127 of MIQA02000835.1, read as the reverse complement.
TAACGGCGATCGGTGTACGAGTATATATTAACAACTGCTAAAAAGCATGGCAACCTTCTAACTACTGTGCTCTCTTCATCTCCATGCATATCGACCGTGGTCCGGCCCAACACATTGATCGGTAAAGTCCTGCCAAGTAAGTACACCATTTTGAGGTCAAACTGGGATCTAGATCGGTTCAAAGTGGGAATGTTATGTTTTAACAATTATATGTTTTAATCAAAGTGGGAATGTTATGTTTTAATAATTTTATGTTTTAATCAAAGTACGAAAATAGACAATTCAATGTGGGAGGCAAATCGTACCTAAATTGGTACAGGTATAGATAGAATCCCTGTAGAATGTTCTTCATTGAGTTGACGGCTGCAATTTGCTTTAAAGGCCACGGAGAATAAGGATAGGGAGCTCGTACAAGCTCACGGCGTGGGACATGGGTTTGTGTGGCGCTTCGTTGTATTAATATAACATATTTTATTAAAATAATTGCTGGACGATCTTTTTTTTTCACCATGCAATGTCGAGACCTGCGGCCCAAGGGCGAGCTCCTCTCTCTATTGCAGCGACTGAATGATTGCGTGTATCTCGGCACGTCGAGTATTTGTAAAACAAGTGACACCTTCCGAGCTGCTTCAACGTCCACAATCCGAGATTCGACAGCTATTACCCGAGCTCTGCATCTTTGGCGACTCGCTTGTACCAATCACTAACAATACTAATCCTTATCACAATACTATTGCCCATTCCTCCTCTTCACTCGTACGGCGCGTTTTTTGCCATCCAGATGCTCAATGGCTCAGTCGCAGTGCACGACAAAGTAGCGTCTCCGCGCTCCTATGTCCACTGCGCCCAAGTGTGTGCTGCGTTTTCCTTTGTCTCTCCACGACACGATGACGACGGAAACGGTTGCCACCATTATTGTATGGAAGCCAGTAAAAAAAAACCTTTTTTCTACGTGCACCCCTGTACCATAACGTAGGTTCTATCCTAACGCCCGGCCCTCGAGCACTGGCGTTCTTAACCGTTTTGATTATAAAAATCTTTTCCATTTTTCTAAGGTACGATTTACCTCCCACATTGAATTGTCTATTTTCCCACTTTGATTTAAACATAAAATTGTTAAAACATAACATTCCCACTTTGAACCAATCTAGATCCCAGTTTGACCTCAAAATGGTGTACTGTACTCTATAAACAATGTCTTGTCTACCTTTATGAGCATGTACTACATAAATAACGGTTTGTCTACCTTCATGAGCACCTGTGGCTTGGCTGTAAGGAAGAGCGCTCACGCTAAAAAAAACTTAATGGGACAATAACTTTCGGACGGAGGGAGTAGTACTTTTATGTTATGTTGTATTAGATATAGACAAGTTAAAATATGATTTGTTCTTTTGCCTCAAATCAAGACCAACTAATTGCGATATAACTTAATCTTAATCCTTTAGACCAATCAAGTTCGAATTTAATGTGTCCTACTCGACTTTTTTTTTATTAAAATCCACTTTCACATCATAAATCCAATTAGATTCGAGTTCAACACGTCTTCCGTAATGACAATCACCGGCCATATTGCTGACCTGAAAAAAGAATTTAGAGGTAAAGAAGGTATAGTAGCCGAAGTAAAGTTAGTTAGCCAAGTACCAGTTAGCTCGATCCGCTAGACCGCTCGTGTTGTTAACTGTTTAAAGAATCATCGTGTCAAGACGTGGAGCGACCAGCAGCTTGATTGGTTCGAAAAATGAATATTGTTATCCGAAGTGCAACTCGCTATACTTTCTATACGAAATAGGGCTTTGTAGCTTCAAATGGGACTATGAAAGCAGACCCCACCCACTCGGGTCATATTTCAATCGACGTTTGTCGTGCCATGCTGTCGGTCGTATCTTTACATTAAGAGCGATTAAATCGCGCCGCTAACGTTACGATAGAAACGAAAAAATAACAATGAATGCATGCTGCGATGAAATCGAACCAGGCGTTAATCGAGGATACCGGTTCTCTGAACGCTAACAAAATTGAAGAGAACAAATATAAACATGGCAAATTGAGCTCGGTATATTATTGGAGTTTAGAAGAGCAAAGTACTGGTAGTTACTTCGACGAGGAAATGCTGATTCAACACTACTAAATAAGCTTAAATATAGGTGTAGTGTGGCCATATGTATAATTTCGAATAGACTGAATCATATCGAAATTGAGTGGCCTTTTACAACTTTTCAGATTTGGTATGTAAATGACTTAATCGTGTAGGTTTTATGCACCAAATAATTTAAAAATACTGTAATTGGAGTAAAACCAGGTATATCAGTCTTTGCTCTGATGGTTTAATAAAGCACTTTTATTGCCGTGTGCGATTGCGGTGAAAAATGTTATGTAAACCACACTACTTATGAGAACCACATGCATCCCGAACTTGCTTCTGGGAGACGGGAACAGTGTATGGACATTCCTCCCGGGAGCAAAATAAGAACGCCCCTTAGCTATGCTTGTAGATGAAGGATCTAAACGAAGTGCTGACTAGATTTGTATCCGTGAGAGCAGCGCAATAAATCATCATAGTGAGAATGAGATGGCGGTGCTACTCAAGGTGTTGCCCTGTCCAGGTGAAGTTATAAAGGACGATCTATAGGACAAAAACGTGATACGTCAACCTAAATAGATCGTTCAGCAAAACGTATGGAAGAGACGACAGTTGCTGATCGGGAAGGTCAATAACTACCCCTAGCTGCCCATAGAGCTATTTATGACATCGATGTAGGGGCCCAAAGCCAATCACTCAACTTGCTGCCGAGTGGCTTCCCAATATCGGGAGAAATTGTTGAGTTCATCAAGTGGATGTTGGCCACCTAAATTATCGACCGCCAACTCGACATTGTATCTGGAATTGATATATGATTATGCGTCGATTACACGTTGATGCACCGGTCGAGCAAGCGGATGGTTTATCCTATGCCCTGATTCATGACTTATAGGAAGATTTGGACAAAATTTCTGTGGTATTGCTCGCTGAATATGGGTAGTTGTTTCAATGATCGGGTCGTGGAATTTTGTCTTTCGTTAAACCTTTCGGTCTGTTTGGATGAAATAGAAAGCCGTTTGCATTAACGAACGCACCTCCGACTTTCAAAGATGACCGATATGATCACTTTAAGGTAACATCTTACTAGATCCTGCTCATATCCAAGGTGTATTCACTACGTTGATGCCATTCTAGCAACGACACTTCTTGGAGTGCATTGTCAAATTAGGTTAAAAGCTGTTCATTACATGTGAACGATGGCACCTATCCATCAACGTGGTTAAAGGGTTTGAGGAAAGCCTAAGGTTGCCTACATAGACCGCAATGTCTAGATCGATGATTCGGAAGTTAACCCCAAGGACTTGAACCCGTTTTTTAGGGCCGTGTAGTTCTTGGAAGTTTGAACTACTAAAGTAGTTTCATTGAAGAGCTTGCTATGTGCGATGCAATGCATTACGAATAAACAGGCGTGAATTATCATACACTAAGGGACGTTCCTTTAAAATGTCCCGGGATCCCTGGACAAAATAAAAGACAATGATTGGCTCGGCAAAATTGGGTTATGTCGCATCGGGACGGCACTGGTCCCACCATCTGGCTTTATCCCAGGGCCCTTTTGGGACGTTGGGACTGATACGGGCTCAGCCCATCACAAGAGAGAGAGAAATTACAAGTCAGTAACTTTCCAGTGTCTACAATTATGGATAAATTTGCTTCTGTTCATATGCCTTAAGCTTTATTGTTTTTTTATTAGAAAAGTCTGCGCTATCTCACGTAGTGACATTTTTGTCGATTATTGTAAACAAAATTTGATGGTTCTCTTACAGTAATGGTAGCGTTTCACGTCCAGTTGCAAATATTGTCGTCATGTAGTACAAATTAAATACAAAACAGGTTTGTCCGGAGATTGTTTCTTATTTTCGGGATATGGGACCGTCCCGGTGTCCCGTCCCGGGACATTTGATAAGAACGCTCCTAAGGTATTGCGATCATCAAGAAGATTGGACTATCAAGTCTGTTGAACGGTCCAATCAGCAAGAAGAGGTGCTAATTTATCTAATCAGTGGGAGGTTCTACTGGTCAGGTCTACTGACTAGTCTTTCGATTCGCTTGTATCACGATCAGATGAGCATGTTGCCCGTGCAACGGTGGTCTTAGAGCATGTTGAAGTTTAAGATGGCGACAACGCCTATCTTAAGGGTATTTAGATCCGGAGATGGCCCCAGCGGGGATCATGTATGCAAATAAGTGGGCGATTTATGCTAGGGACATGAATGGATAAACTGCCTGGAGTCATTAACCTGTCAAAATTTGAAGGCAAACGAGGTCAACTACGGAATGGTTGACAAGAAAGTGTTAGCCTTACTAAGAATTCAGACTGTTTGTTATATGATATTGATATCGAGTGCTGTCAAGGCGGTCCACGTTATCGTGGTGAAGTGGCTCCGAAATGAGCTAACGGCTCGATGTAAAATACACCTAGCCGAGGCTGTCTTTGACTGGTTTAAATTTCAGGTCAAGATGACAGACACCGGGTGGCAGCTGCCGTGGTGTTCGAGAACACTCGCAAGCGCCGAAACAGTAAACGGACATGGAAACAGGCTAAAGTGGTGATCCGGAAGCTGTGGGTCAGGCCAACCAGAAGTTGACCAGTGGGATCAAGTTGGCTAAAAGGCGGTTAATGGTGGTCACAGGTGGTTAAGGGACATATTGATCAAGAGAGAAATAAGAGGCTGCAGGGAGTGTAGTAGCTGGATGAAACGCCGGAGATTAGTGAGCGACCATGAAGAAGAAATTGAAGACGACGGCCACGTACGGTCCAGGCCGAGGTGGATGACCAATCTATTTGATGTACAGTACACAAAACGTTCAGGTTGAGCTGGCCACGGTATTTCGGGAAAGGTACATAACCGCTATTTTGGGTAGGGTACACCATATGTTTATGTTGAATCTAGGGATAAATATCAGTATACGTTTCTCTTTCTAAGGGGTGTTCTTATTTTGCTCCTGGAAGCTCCCGGGAGAGAAGCCCGTACGCTGTGCCTGTCTCCCGAAAAATCGGGATTAATGTGGTCCACCTACGCAGTGTGGTCCCCGTAACCTTTTTCAAAGTCAAAAAAATCACTCGCAATATGCATGGTGCTCTGATAATTCGCGACGACGAAATCCAGTCGATTTGCTGATATCGCTAGCATACATACAACTACAAAACGAAAGAGCAGCTAAAGTATCGCTGCCTCCGTTCTTGAGGAAGTGATGACGTATGAGAGATTATTCTAGCGACGCTATCGGATGTTCTATCCCGCGTTTTTGCAGCTCTGCACGCTCACAGAGCCAATAATTCGCGCTCAGCATCGCTATAGTACTATCTCACAAGAAATTTTGCTGCACTGTATGCTGCGCTGGCTTGCTGGTGGATTCTACAAAGACATTGCTGCATTTGCTCAATTGCATGTATCAACCTTTTACCGCTACATATACACAGGAATGGACGCCATAAACGCGTGCAAACAGCTTGCCTTACCCTTTCCCACAACTATGGACGAGATTATCGAGCAATGCCAAAGTTTTGAAAAAATCAGCCTCCATGGGGCGATAAAACGATGTGTTGGGGCTGTCGACGACTGGTTATGCCAAGTCAAGACACGAGCGTCGAATGAGACGGCCCACGTGAAATCGTATTTTTCTGGACACTATCACTGCTATGGGGTGAGTGTTCAGGCATCCTGCGATCACCTTTGTCGTTTTACGTCAATGTCCATGATGTGTCCAGGTGGCTCGAACTATATTCGTGCCTTCGAGCAATCAAGTTTCACTGGTATTTGCGAGGCGCTACCAATTGGTGCATTTTTTAATCGGAGACAACGCATACATTCCCACAGAGCATTTGATCACACCGTATAGCCTTGCGGACGGGATGGACAACAGCAAAGATGTGTTCAATTTTTATGCTATCCAATTGAGAATTCGGATTGAACAAGGTTTTGGTTTGATGGTGACAAAATGGCGGATTCTAAGAAGCCACTTATAGTCAAGCTGCGCAATGTTTCGACTATTGTTCTCGCAATTTCCAGACTGCACAATTTTTGTATTGACAGTCGCGAAAGTGGGTACGATCGCGTACCAGAAATTCACAGAACTTTCACGGTGTTTGATGTTGATGGTGAGCGAGAAATTGGTTACATTCCGTCCAATATCTCTACTGATGACAGAAGGAATCAGCCGCGCACTTGTATTTTGCGCGAGAAAATCAAAGACTACATTGCTTCTCAAGGACAGCAAAGACCACGGAAAAATAAGAGCAATTACTTACACGTACGGACTTATTTAGGTTTTGAACCAGGTTAAGAAAGTCTTCTGTGATGGATCTAGGGGGAATTTGTTGCGCTATGAATCTGAGAAGCGCGGGAAGGTATGCATTGCCTTAAATTAGACAACGCGACAGCGATTGTACGTTGGTGACGGCTGGTGCACTTATGTGGAGTATCTGGATTCATTTGCTCTGCTGACAAAATTTGGTAACTCGGCGCACATGCTTGGCGTTACGTGTCTGTGCATTTGGGGATGTAGTATATGCAGTAAAACGTGGCGCACCAATTGTTGGTTGGATATCTTTTCGAGCAACGCAACGTGTAGCAACTTTCTTTTTGCGTTGTTGCTGGCAGATGTGCTCGTGTTGGTTTGGCCGCTGTACAGGTACGTTGTTTTCATTTGTGCGAGAAAAATTAAGGGCACTCCATGATGGTTGTTATTTGATTGATCCATCGGTTGTTGCTTCGTCTTGGGTAGCAATATCACTTTGCAATTGTGAAGCATTTGCTTTACGTCGCTTCGTTGCCATCAAATTTCGTAGTTGGTTTTGAGTTCTAGTGTTATACGGTTGCCATACGAATGAATTGGAATTTGTACAGGTCGAGGTCATTGTGTATCACTCGTGGACGAGTTGGTTGGTTCCTGCTGTGCTAAAAGCAAAGAACAGAAAGGATTTTGTGCTGGTAGGTTGCGATCTCATTTAGAGCATGAGAGATAGCTATTGTAGTGTTTGTTGGTGACAATTGATTCGCCATTTTAAGCCAATTTTGGTTTTGGTAGGCACGATTGATGTCAATATTTCGACCCCAGTGATACCGATTAGGGTTTCTATTGTGCTACGTGCATGAAAAATAATGACTCGTTTCGGATTTCCGAAAATACTCCATTTCATAGTTTCGTTGGATCTGTCAAATTTTCACAATAACGGAAGTTGTCTGTCGCAGCGAAGGGTTGAATGACTTTGGACGGATGAATCGATTACTGTATACTGTAAGCAGAAACACGTCCGCCGCTCACCGGGATTTGATACAGGTATATTGAACGCAGTCGCTTACAGTAAAGAATTGATTTAACTTCAAGGACAGATAAGCAGACAGAGCCCACTTCCATGTCAAATTAAAAATGGTTCAAACCAATGCGTTTATGTTTTTGCTAGACGGAGAGTAAATTCAAAGCGAGAACCAACTGAACAAGTAACCCTTTAAACAACTAGTTGCAGCCGTGTCCACAGACGAAGACATGACATGGAGCAAAAATGGCCAACACACCATCACCCACACAAAACCGAAAACATACAGAGAAATTACAGTCTTTGCGCCTGCTGGAGAGGAATGCTGTTTCATTTCTTCGAGCTGGCGAGGTCCTTTTGGCAGTAATCGAGTCGTTAAAGACACTACTTGAAGCAGTGGAATGATACTAGTAAGGACCGAAAGCTTCCAGACGCCACCAAATTCGTATGGTTCCTTCTCAAGGTCACTTAGCCCAACGGGCCGAATCTGGATGAGCAAGTTGGATATCGTATTGTTCGCGGCGGCTGTTTTACTTTTGTGGAGTTAGGTGCTCAACTTGCTGGCGCTTCATAAACGGTCGCAAGTGTTGGAAAATGGGATTTATCAATACGCCCCAGTAATACAAAAATCAGTCATTACAAAAAGAAACAAGAAGCGGATGAAATTGCTTGCACTTAATCTGGCCAGATCGTATAGGTCGTGTTGTACACTGAGCACCAATACTGTATTTTTCGATACGAAAGACGAAGACGAAGTGCTCGACTTTGAGCTTCGATACACGGCGCCTCCTTGCCCGGAGTCGTTGATGGAAAGAGCTAATGACTGACGTCTGGAAATAACTGAGTGGGCTTTAACGATATGACACGGAGCTTAACCACGCAGACAATTCTCTCGTTCGTTCTCTAGCATCTCGATGCATTCTTGTATCTCTTCAATCTCAGCCATGGCTCCGGAATCGGCAGAAAGCAGCCTCTCCCTGATCGTTGCTCGCATCTCCATGATGTTTTTCTGTGTCGCCACAAGAAACTCGGCTCGTGTTTGCCTTTTTATTAGAACTGTCGTTCTGATTTGATGGGCGTGGTGCTCCTCCTCTTTAGCGTTTTTTTGCCTCTTGATATCGAGATTCTCGGTGAAATAATGGATTTGCCGTTTCATCAGCATTGCTTTATCCGTGTTGAGTGCAATTTTCGAAATAGTGGCGGCTATTTCATCAATTCTTTTGCCTACAATTCATGGATATGCATAAAAAATCAATAAAAGTGAGAAAACATGAGCATCAAAGGTAGTCACCGTTCTTGTCTGGAGTTTCTTTACTTGTCAGTGGCGTACAAGTGATGGCTTGGGTTTGTCCCCGGAAAGCGAGTCTAAAGTGGCTTCGTGTGGGAGAAGCTGGACTAAAACAGCATGAATCTCTGGGCGCGTGATAGTTGTCATCAGATGCAGGTATTAGTGATCAATTCTGCCAGCGCAGAAGAAGCCAAAACGGGCTGTTATGTCCGGACTTTGTATACTTCATGATGACGTTGCAGTAGTTGGATAGGATTCAGTGCCAAATATCCGACAATTGCTTCGCGTTGTGAGGCCGGAATTCCGATACGCGAACCTTCTCAAGGCATGGAATATATTGTTGAAAGCAGTATTTTCGCCGTCACCGTATGCGTCTGTTACACCAACCAAAATTCCAATTTATATCCCAAATTTTTCGTATCGAGCGAATAGCGAGAGGCTGGATCACCGTAAGGCGATAGTTGAACAACAAAATCATCAGCAAAAAGCACCTTGATGAGGCTAAAAACGCACGCGATGATCTTTGACATCAAACCCTTCGGACCGTAGACAGCTCTATGCTCCTCGAGTTTTCTGTCTTTCACCATAGCTACTTTAATTGCCTCAAGAAATGCGGTTTTTGTTTGAGAAGTAGGCGTAGCCTTCCGCCTACGGTATTCTGCACGGAGCTCGTTCGCCCCACGCTTGGCAAACTCTGTGCGCAGAGCTGCGTCGGTATCACAGAGCTTTGGATCGTCGTTTACAGGGTAGTCTGCGCCGGCGTGACGGACGCAGTGACCTCCGCCGCCGACTCCATCGTTGTAATGTGAAGATTGTGGTTCGTTTTCTATTTTGGTTGTGCTCCCGTTCTCCCACCAATCTTTTCTGGCAGCGGGAGTGGGACGGAAATCGGGAGCGGAGGGTAACAAAACCAGGTGGTTCAAATTTTATTGTCCAATCAGGTTTCTATTTTTTCTCCCGGAAGCTCCCGCGGGAAAATAAGAACGCCCCTAAGACACAAGTCGTCATTGGTTTGCAGCACCAGTTAACAAGGTCCCACATAGTTGTTATTGGTTTGCCCGGGGAAGTTTACAAGGAACCCACCGGAAGTCCCCTGACCGGGAGTCGTTGAGAAAACATACTCTCATTCAAGTCGCCCGGGTTTGGAACACGGTTTAAGTCTATCGGAAAGTGAGGTGAAGTTTTGGCTTGCTGTGGAAATTCGTGGAATATTATTTGGATTCCCTAATTACACACAAGATTGGAGTAACTTCTTTGTTGCCGTTGATTAAGCTGACCGATTGAGTAATCTCGGTCCAGCATTTGTGCAATACTAAAACTAAGTATAACGCCAGTCCGCTCCCGGTGGAGATTTCAGCCCAGGAGCAACCCTAGGCTTAACCCTCGTCCACCTATTAAACCGGCTTTTAACTTCTCGCCTTAGAGTCCACCAGGAGAGCGTAATCGTCAGTGCTGACGGGTACACAAGGTTAGCTTTATACAAGATGGATCATCCCAGTCGTCACAGCCAAGGTGATTGAAGTGACCGCTTGATGCTGGTTTGGACCAAGACCTGGATAGACGGAGTACCCCCTCCGACAGGCAGTCATCTGGCCCCCCCGTGTGTATTCGTGTCTCGGAAGGAATTTCCGAGAGCGACTACACCTCATAATCTTGACTGATTATGTCAGTCCACATCAATAGAAAATGAAAGTAATATAGGGGATTAACTCCGATCTTTTCAAACCAAGCGTGAACTCCGCAAATAGCTTCACGTCGTTTATAAAGTAAGCTAAAAATTCGCATCCCCCTTGCATCAATTGTGACTACGGACCATTATAACTGCGAAACATGGACGATGAGATAGTAGGGATCGTTGCCTCTCTGGAAGGAATGGCGTTGTGAAGTCAATTAATATAAAAGATCTGGGTGCGATAAATCGAACATGGCTGAGCTTGGTAAATATTATAGTTGTTTTTCATCGTCACGTCTCTATCAAATGTGCGATGATCTATCGGGTCTTCTCTGCAATCCTACGGCAATTAACTTCTTTATAATTATCATAGTACGAAACCCAGCAAAAGTGAAACCCAACTCGCTTATTTGATTCTATTCCATCTTTTTTGTATTTGTGTGCTGTCGTTCATTTTACTCAGGAATATAACAGCGAGTTACGAGCATTCTTTCTTCATTCTTTTTGGCGAATCACATGCCAACCTATAGCATGTCTCCAGCCTTCTCTTTTATTTTTGGATGACAGATCCAGAAGGATGAAGTAGGTTGCATGATGGATCTGACCAATGACAATCCATTATTTCCCCATTCTCCATTATACTGTGGTTCGTTCGAGTTCGAATTTTGCCTTCAAGCCCCTCAACCCAGCAACGGTTGAGTAGGGATCCGGTCTTTGCACTTCAGCGTAAGAATCAACACGTCTGCTACGATGAACGCGTCAGGCCCTGCGCCTGAACCTTCTGACGATGGTACTGCGCCATCACAAGAAAACAGGCTCCTTGTGGAGGCTCATTCTCAAACGGTGGTGGAATCATCCACCGCCCGTGCGCCACCGGACGGAGGGTCGGCGAGCGATACCTCCATAAATCCAGTAGAACCGGAAGCAGAACCGCTATTACCGGCGGAAACTCAACAACCCCCCAGTAAGTCTGACACCTCAGTACCACCTCCGCTGAACAAAAAGCAGCCATTGGAAAATGTCACCCAGACTACTTCGGTGGCAGACATGGCGCATGCACTCCAACTAGCAATGACCCTGGCCCTCAATCCCAAACCGCGAGTCCAGGAATGGATCGAGTTAATGCAGGATATTTTTGCCCAGATTAATGTCAAAGCTAAAGGGCCGATTTCAAGGTTGTCCCCAATATCCGACTCTCAAACAAGGGGAGACTGATCGTCTCCTCGATTTATTTGTACAATTAGTGATAACTCGAAAGTTGGATTGGACTGTATGCAAGCAACGTATTGTTCGAGCAGCGCTCAGTGCCCGGAGATCAAATCAGACTTTTGAAGGTATACTGTGGAAAATTCTTGAGCTGGTCGCTGTCCAGTCGGCCAATGCACTGCCAGCTCCATTAACGGGTTGGGCAGCGAGAATTAATGGGTCCGCCGCTGTTGATTAGGCTGACCACGTATCCAAGAAACTTTTTCCGTTTAAAACAGCTGTGTATACATCAGACGAAATCATACAACTACAGGAAATTTGCGAGTAAGAATATGGTAAGTATGCTCCGGATCAACCTCGCAAAGGTTCTGAACAAGAATGGAAAAAAATACAGGGGTTAGTTGAGGGCACCATATTGGCAAACTAATTGCCAATGTTAGTGAAACGGATAATTACGTTGGAAGAACAGGTTAGACTTTGTTCAAACAATCAGGGCCCAAGTGGAGGTAAAAATGAAACATGTACGCTGGATTTGATCAAAGTATACAGTATCCTTAAGTCAGTTTTATCGGAGCCGTTTAGACGAAGGCGGGCCATTTTCAGACACATCGACCTCCTGAGAGCTTGTATTTAAATCTGCCGAATATCCCCAGACATTAACAGATGCTCTTCGCTTATATTGGTGTAACACTATGCTGATTTTGGAGCATCCACAAATGAAAGGAAGGCGTCAGTGTTTGCAGTGCGGGGAGGCAGGCCATCCGATGCGGACATTAAATGTGCCTCTGGACGACCTTACTAAACCGAAATGCATAGTGATAACTGGTGATGATATGAAAAAAAATAACGCTGTCCAATTCTACGTTTCGTAGTATGACAGAACTACGAGGAGGAAAGGAAACAAGTTGAAGCGGAAAACATCTTCAACAGCCGAAAATTCACAGGCAGGAGATGGTTACCTGGATCCAACGAGTGGTAATAAAGAAGTGGAGAAGACGGTAGAACCAGATACCCACGGGCAGTCTGAGAGTTCAACACCCACTCAACCCGAGCAAGACAGGATTCAGGTACGCCAAAAACGGAGCAATACTCGACCTTCGTCACATCCTTCTACCGACCAGGACATTCCTGACAAGAAAAGTCGAAGTACTCTTACGCTATCAGCACATAGTACCCAAAACGTCAACAGGAATGACCCACACAACGTAACAGAGGATCAGCAATCAGGACTTACCATTGGGCAAGCAGTGAAACGAGAAAGTGCTCACCCTAGTCCAAGTACACCCAAAGATTCCGCCAGATCTACCAGGAAAGCCACTAGTCAGTCACCAGGTCTTAAATCACCACAACGCAATAAGAGTAAAAACGAGTTGACGATTGCTAAATGCAAATTGAAGAAATCGGATCTCTGTTTAGCACAAGTTACGCGCTGCGAGGGCTCGATACAACTCTACCAGTTAAATCGGAGGCTTCCGCAGGACTCGACTTCACCCGTCACTCTAGCACAATAAGAACGTAAGATAGGAGTGCGAATGACTACCGCGACAGGCAACTGTAAGGTGTACGCTATCAGTCAGGTATTAGCATCAACAACGTTTAACCTCACTACTACAGACATGTTAGTTCAACTCACGCAAAAACTTAAAGAAGGATGCCACTTGCATGACCTACTGGACATTCCCCGCAGGAATTCGGAAACAGACGTTACTAGGGTTGGGGAGGGGATATGAAAGGGCTTCGGCTGAGGAATCGAATCGCGAATTTCAGCAACCTCTCGCGGACTTTGCTACTAGTGGTTCTCGATTGGAGGATTCAGTGCTCGCTACTGCATGGGGCAGCAATGATACGATACGATCGCTTGTCTCAGTACATTACTCCAACAAGATATCTTCATAATAAGTATTCTACCAGAGTCAGATGCTTCAGGGACCATCCATTTCGCTCCTGAAACGCGGCTATGGAATAATAAGGGTTATGTTACCTGTGATGAGTACCCTATATCACTACAAAAAATCATGTGTGGAAAAAGTGGTAGCAATGAAAAACTCTGTTTTCGATAAGCAAGGGAAATTACCCTTATCCTTAAATTTGAAGCAGCTCATTTCTCCGCATACTTATACAAATTCAGGATTCAACTCTCTCAGGCAACAAACAGTCGATGAAGATATGAATAAACATGAGACGGACAGCGATGAGGACGAAGATTATGATGATGACAGGTTACCGGAACACGCATCACCTATCATCTAATTACAGCCACAGACTCACCAAATAACGTTAATACTGTATCGGATGGAAATAATGATCCATCTTCAGCAACTACAAATCACCTCGGAATTATGGCTTTTACTTATCGTGTGGATCCGGACTCTTGGGAGGGCGACATGGACGAACTGCTCCGACGGATGCAAGGCCCAACTATTCACTACGAGTTAAAAAAAGAGACTGAACAGTTTATCCTCACCCATATTCGAGGATGGTGAAAGTTTTGCATTTTCTTTCTGAAACTGTTAGTCGATTGTCGTTGAAAGAACAAGGGTCGTTAATGGGGCGGATTTTTCAAAATCATCACAGCGGGACTGGTTTATGAAAAAATATCAGATTTCAGAGCCGATATTGTTTCAATGGTATCATAAAATCTGGTGTGATCGGTCAGATAAGGAATAACTATTACTTTTAGGGTCTTCCGAGTCGGGTAGCTTTGATTATCATCCGTCACAAAAGTCAAGTGAAGGGTTCGCTGATGATTATTTCATCAGTGATCCCGTCCCGTCATGAAGCGGAGACGCATTCGTGATTTGTTTACCACGATGATTGACGCTGCTACGAAACGGAACGCGTCAACCCATTCGGGACCGAGAGAGAATGTCATTGCACCCTCTCATCCAGGCCACTCAAATTTAAGCAAAACATGTCATGAAGCCTGGGCACATTTGGAATATGAGCGAAAAAATAAACAAAAATCGATTTTCCACATGTGTCAGCATCTGTCACACTCTGGAAGACGGTATCTGAAAATGAAAGTCATCGTATCCTGTACCTCTTTAAATCATTCGAAGGGATTGCGTTTCTGCTAGAAGGGTTGTCGTCGGACGTACTGGATCACTTAACAAGGAATTGGAGAGAACAATGTTGGTGCTCGATGGTAGACCAAGGCAAGCGGTCCGGCATCAAGAATATATCGGCGTTGAGGTTGCCCAGTCGGAACAACGGATCCTGGTAGTTACCGGGTAACCACAATGTCAAGCCATCATCAACAGTTCCCATGAAAGGGGGCAACTTAAGCAAATTCTTTATGGAGGAAATTCTTTGATCAAATATTGCGCACCGTCGATGAAAGTGTCTTTGGCGAAGGTTTTGCTATGTGCACATTTATTTTCGGAGCACATTTCATGTTTACTTGGAGAGGAGTTCAACAGACGGATATTATCGTAATCTTGCTGCATAGACACTTAAAGGTCAAAAACGCTGTTAAGGTGTACGAGTGAGTTATGTATTCGGAAGTTGGAAACGTGGAAGCCGGAGGCATGGGTTTCTTTAACAGGTTATTTCCAAAAATGTACACGACAGCAACCCCTACGAAGAACATGTCGATCCGGGGAGTGATGGATCCTTTGTACTAAAGACGCCGCGACGGGGTACGCGTTTGATCAACATGATTACTTCTTACTATGTTCGTTAGATTTATACGCAAAATATCGCCTTATCCAGGATATGTTATATAACAAATCCGAATAAAGAGGACCCATTATCTTAAATATCACGTGGCTCCCAGTTTTGACTTTTCTCTCAAAAATGTGCGTGGCTTGAAAAAGGCTAACGTTCAAAAATGGTTTGCGGCCTGGAGGTAGAGAGC
Organism: Sclerospora graminicola; assembly: GCA_001887855.2. Classification (NCBI taxonomy): domain Eukaryota; phylum Oomycota; class Peronosporomycetes; order Peronosporales; family Peronosporaceae; genus Sclerospora; species Sclerospora graminicola. The sequence continues at coordinate 36,765 of MIQA02000835.1, read as the reverse complement.
CAAGTCTACTCCCACTATTTTTTTTGCAAGAAACGCATGTTGCCTCTCAAGCTGAAGCAGATGAATATGCTGATCGTTGGAAAAGGGTATGGGGTATTAAGGGTGTAGATAAAACGTTGTCGTACTGGGGTATCACGGCTGGAAAAAGAAGTGGAGTTGCATTTCTTGTACAATCGGATATTGCAGACTGCGTTGCTCCCTGGAATCCACACACCTGAGGACACCGTTACATTTCAGAAAGATAAAATATATCGATTCTCGTGGCTATCTACGCTCCTTCCAGTGATCATAGCCAAAGAAGTGTATTATATAAGAGACTCGAATCGATGCTCGGTTTACTCCATAACCCCCTCCTATTAGAAGGGGACTTTAACAGCGTGATATGTCCCGTTCTAGATCGGTTAGGTGGCGTGAGATCGACCCAAACTGAGAGTACTGACCTCACTAGACTGGTGGAAAAGATAGTTTAACTGGGCGCTAGATCGTTGATTAGATCAGCAGGATTCGACGAAGTCCTGGACCCCACGGAACATTTCACGTATTGGCAGGGTTCACAGGCCAGGCGACTGGATCGGTTCTATCTATCTCAGCACATCGCGTCCTGGACACAATGGTTATCTGTCACAGAACCTCCCGTAGACTCTGATCATGCCCAACTGCAATTGTTCATGTATGCTACCAGAGGTGCTCCTCAACGCAAACACATTCACCGACCTGATATCCATTACCAGGATCTACCAATTATTCTATTCGATGCGACATGGAAACTTTAGGTTACCCGCTGGAAATATTTTAACCCATCTCAGTGGGATAACGTTGTCAACACGTGTAACGATATCCTCTATATGGTGCGCCGGAAAGCGGCCAGGCGGCAAACCCTAGACGGGTTTATCAGCTACATCGGTCAATACGTAGTAATGCAAAATCCAGAAAACCGTTGATAGAGCTACAGCAACTGCACTGGTCTCGGACATCAAGGCGAGGCGTGGTCGATGGCTTCAACCCTCAACGGAGGATTTACGATGGCTGTTTCATCGTACATCCATTCGGGATAAAGATCAATTTATCTCGAATATTATTCCAAGTGGCTACTGTCCTGACTCTGACAGGCTATCTATACCGGACGGATTTGCTTCAACGTGGGCGTCAATTTTCAACACGGTCCTCCGAAAGGTACCGGAACCGGGTCTTCAGGTCTCTTTACTTTCGTTATGCATCGAATGGTTTCTCAGGCAGAAAAAACGTCGCTGGTGGAACCGATTGTGGAATGCGAAGTGCTATGCGCAATTAAGAGTCTAAAAAGACGGAAAGCGACAGGGATTGAATCGTTGAGCAACGATTTTATAAAAGATTTTGATGAACATATCAGCCCTCTTTTGACAAGTGTTTACAATCACATCCTGACTGGAGCGAAACCACCAGCCACGTTTCTCAAAGCATTGTTGATTCCGTTACGGAAGAAGGGCGATTTTACAAACGCTCCGATTACAGACCCTTATCATTATGGCAAACCAGTTACAAAATATTTGCAAAAAATTATCGCCTCACGTCTACAACGTTTCCTTGGAAAACTCATTGGTGATTCACAGCAAGGGTTTGTGTCAGGGCGCAGGATGGACAAGGCAGTGGCTGTTTTAATGGCGACACTGCGTGCAAATAATCAGACACCTCTACATGACACAGACCTACAAGAGTGCCCTGGCATTCTTTTATGGATTTGGCAAAAGCATATGATATGGTGGACAGAACGTACCTAATTTCCACTCTTTCTCGTTTCGTTTTTGATTGGTCATTTATTGATTTAATTTGGAGGTCACACGAAAGTACGACTGCGGAAGTTTTAGTTATTTAAGATTTTTTTCTCATCCATTACCAGCTATTTCCGGGATTCGTCAGGGATGCCCGTTAGCGCCATTGCTATTTATCCTGGCAGTTGAGCCTTTAGCACTAGTCCTGTTACAATCACCCCACTTGAAGGGAATGTCTGTTGGTAATCCTGAGGAAAGGGCAGCTCACCGATTCTTGGCATTTGAAGGTGATTCCACTATCTTTCTCCGAAAGGCGGGCCAAATCGATTACGCGATGCAGTTAGTCAGACACTTTGGACAAGTATCCGGCTTACAGGTCCAGGTTCACAAAAGTATTTTTTTGTTTCTGACACCAGGTGTGTCATATACCACTTGCGATCCTTTACTAGCAGAACCGCATTCAGGGACTCTCAACGCATTGGGCCGTTAGAACAAGAATTGACCAGATGGATGGTACCATCACCCCGGCAACTTCACAAATTACGTGATTATACAAATGCTTATCTCCCACCTACGATGACGCGAACCCAGGAAACCTGTCGACTAGTTTGCAGCCTAGGGACATCGTACACCTCAAGCTATGGATACTTACCTTCCCAACACTATCAAGCCTTTTGGGGGGCGTTTCGTTGGGCAGGCAACCCGTGGATTATGGAGGAAAAGGCGGCCATTATCTCTACACAAATATGACAAACTACCTCAATTGGACATTTACTCATTACGGATACTAAGGCAGGACTCTGACGTATATGTTTGGCAGGTTCCGGAGATACCAGGAGTGTCTCATTCCAAGGCGAAAGTGGCGCGATCGATGAACACGATCATTTTGGCATCACCACGGATACCTATGGGACATTTCACTGGAACACCACCAAAGATCGGGTTATACAATTGTCCGGCAGTGTTGTCACAGTACGTCTGGCAATTGGAAGCGCCGAAACATTTGTTAGGCACATGTGAGAATACAGGTAACACACTTCGGTTATTGCAAACGAACGGAGGAGTGTATTGGAAGCTATCTGAGTGAGTCAATACCGATAACGAACGATAAGGGTGTTCCGTTTCTCTTGTCGACAGTGGTCTGTTATCCGCATCCGGATTTGCATCAAATAAGCTGGCCGCTACAAGAAAGGACGGCTGTCTGGGGGATCACGAGGGGGCAGTCAGAAAATACTTCGAGAAATGTTATAACCAGCTAGACGCCAGGATGTGCTTCGGAATCGGGATAAACGGAGGCATCTAAAATCTCCCTAAAAGTGTGGTAGATTGATTCAACAATAATCAGGAATAAGTGGCCCACACATGGCTGTTGATTGGTGGTTGTGGGAACACCCATCAAAATGGAATTGTCGATGGGTGGGACAGGCTGGCTCTACTCAGGGTGGCACATAAGTGATAACGGGTTATCGTAAAACGTGGAGAAAAACAAGATGATGCCGTTGTCACGCCCTGTCCCAGAGACTAATGGACCAGTGAATATCACGATCGGATGTGAATATCCAGATACTGGACCGAGTTCGTGTGAGCGTGCGAGACCGTATCGGTCAAGATATATGTGATGAGCAGTACTAGGGACGGTTTGACATATCAGGCACGGTAAAACCTGGTCATTGGAGTGGATCATGGATGATCCAAGTGTTTTGAGCTGATGAGATATTGAGATCTCGGCTGACCGGCCGAACGATTTGGTCCCGCCTTAGAATGTGAAGATCAAGGGTATGACGGGGCACGACGCGTGAAATGGCGAGCTGTATGGGGCTTATCAACTGAAACAGGCGTCAAGGGCCAACGAACTCGCTCCGAATCAGCATTAAAAGATCAGATTGGATACGACGCTTGGAGGAGTGCTGATTCAGGTTCAACCTCGCGGTTTAACATACAATGGAGGTCGAAGATAGGGTTGAGCGAGCGGGGGATGTCGATGTTTTGGTGATCCTGAGGTGGTTCGAAGTGATCTGGGGCTGATTCGACCTAATTCCCGGGCCGGTTCCGAACCGGCTTGGATCAGCCCTGAATCAGCTTCCAGGTGTTGGGAAAGAAGGCGTTTCGGCCAAGATCGGGTTTGAATCCGACGAACAACGCCCAAGAGACCGATCCCGAGCTGGTTCCGAGCTGACTCTTGAAGAATCAGGTTGGTTGAAGATCGCCAGAAAACTTGATTAGGATCGGTCCAAAGTGGTACGGATCAGGTTGAAGATGCGTTGAAGATTGGTTTATGGTGGTACTTGAACAACTTTATGACGAGATGGGCGAGATTGAAGAATGAAGTGGGTCACATAAGTTGGTGTACGGTACATTAGGTATTAGATATTGCATGTATAATAACAGGATTGAATTTACCTCCTAAGCAAAGAGTCGCTCCGCCACATGTCGTGGTCATTTGGGAGCACAGGGTTAACTAGGCCCCTGTAGCTAAACTTAATTCCCGGTTAAGACGCGCATAGATGCATTTTGGCTTACCGGAAGTCCCCCGACGGGATTTGCTTAGTTTTCGACTCTCACCTCGTCACGCGCACGTGTTTTGAACACGTTTTTATTAATTGGAAAGGTTTCGTGGAGATAACGTTGTGGTTTACTGTAAAAGATTTTGGTCTTATCGTGGTTTTTCGTGGTTTCTCGTTATCTCTCGTTTGATCGGTTGGTCCGGTCGGTTGAAGAATCCCGACCCGGCCTTTGAGATACTTGTATATAGTATCACCCCTGATTTGTTCTCCGGTAAAGGTTTCTACCCGAGAACACCCCCCCCCCGTCTCGAAAAGGCCACATCCTCCGACCTGATTCGAATCATCCTTCTCATCTAGAGTCCAACTGAGTGAGTGCAAATACCAAATACCAATGGGTACACAAGGTGAGATGAAATTAAACCTGGATTCTAGCGCACATGACGACCGGTCATTAGACCGGGAGGATCGGATCAGTCATCATAGTGATGATTGATCCGATCCTGATGCCGATCAGGATCAACGGAGTACCCCCTCTGATAGTTGGTCGTCCGGGCTAGTGGGTATCCGAATTCCACCCAAAACCTCCGTTCTGGATTTGAAAATCGGCTCCACCACAAAAGGTATGGAAGCATAAAAATCTGTTAACTGATTATCAGTTCTGGGTCCAGTATTGGCTCGCAACCCTGCAGCTTAACACATTTTATCATAGATCAGGAACCGGTAATTGTTGCCCAATGAATCCACGATGTTATAGTACTAGAATGATCATGGAACAAATCGTTTGAAGTTGTCGGAATGCGCAGCTTCTATGGGCCAAATGGGCGAGTCATTGTAGTGGTGAGGACATTCAAGAAACTGACCTAAAGCACTTAAGGCAAGTATCGTAACCCTATCTGCTCATGACCTGGGAGATCGTATAACGGAGACAATGATGAACCGGTATGGAACCTCGACAACAGATTTCCGAAAACAATTTTGCCGACTTTGGTGGGGAGGTTGTAGCATTTGTAAGACTTCGATATGACAAGTAAGGAACAAGGTCATCTTTGAAGGTTGGACGCAGACACCAGCGGACACAGTCGCATTTATTTGGACTCAAGTGCGGGCCCAACTAGATACTGTGCCAACGAATGAACGTCGAGGTACGACCACAAGAGAAGGCAGGATGAGACTGCAGATGTGTATCCAGTGCGTGTTCGACACAATTCCAGCACCGCCATACCAAGCGAGAAGATTTCGAACATCTGTCTCCAAGAGAACCCATACTACGCCTGAGCCGACGTTCGTCTCCCGGGTTAGATCTTACATAGTACTTCCTCTTCCCAGAAATATAAGGCCGCGCCTACAGTTAAGCGTGTCCAGGAATATAATGCCGAATTTGTTTTAAGTACGATTTTATCTATAAATCCAAAGATACTCCGCTAAGGTCCGATTTTGGTTCAATTAAAAAGGCAAATAAGTGCGATGGTTAAGCGCGAGCGGCGCGACGAATTCCGCATCAACGCGTAATTTTTGGTCACTGCGACCACGACGACCGCTCGCGCAATCGTTAATTATTGTACCTACCTTCAGCTTGCCGGGTCTCATGCCCATAAACGACGTATCTAGCGCTGAAGAAAGTCAAATATTAGAGTAAGACTCTAATATTTCTGCTGTCTAAGGGTGTGCCCAAGGACTAACTTGGGCACACCCTTAGACAGCAGAAATATTACGCATTTTTGAACATATAAGCGAGTACTTTCTTGCTCTAGGCCACAACCAGTTTTTGCAGGGCTTGCGGTGTCTCGATCCGTCTGCGTCGTTTTGAGAGCTCGGACCCATGGAGTGTCCGACTTTCAAGGCCATATCTCGAAAACCGCTGAGCCGTTTTGAATAAAACAAAACCTCCTCCAATCAGCATGGACTAGCAACTCAAAACGTCCAATCAGCTAGCCTCAGATAACCCCTCCCTGCTAAAAATGATTTTTTAGAAAAAACGACCTTATATTTGGAAGTAGCTAATAGTTAACCACTAATTGGACTAACGTTATTATTATTATTATTACTTCGGTTACGGGTAAAATATCCAGATTTGATCAGTTTGTTCTTTGAACATGATTAGAGTCTGGATATTTTACCAAGTCAGGATATAACTATACGTCAATCTAGGCAACGGTTTATCTCACAGAACCGTCGCTATTAATGTTAGTCAAATTTAGTCGAAGTGTGCCACGCGACACAAGAGCATCTCCTATAGCTATCCTATATTTAGCTTGGATTTGACTCGGGTATAGCGGTCATTTTCACAACAGTTGGAGCTAAATCAATGCTAAAATGAATGATTGTCGCAATCACGACACTACGATATTGTGGCACGTCTATCAAATCAACACAAGAGGTGCCAATGCAGTGAGGGACGGCAACAAACGACGTCACGGCGGCTCGCTAGCAGGTCGCAGGACCAACAAGAATCGTGACTATGAAAGACGCTACCACCGTTTAGTCCAACAGTACGTTGTTGATACTTAGTACACCTATATATACCGACGAGGATTTCTGTCGGTGACGGGATCATAGTTGCGTCCACACGAGCCCTTCGTTTTCGGAGCCATTCTGAGCCAATTCTAATAGTAAAAAAGAGTGTAAACGAAATTCTACATCTAGATATGGATGCGTGTGGTTGCGCGTTTGGAAGGAATTGTTGATTATGTTCAAAATGTCTCACATATGCCATGTCACATGAATGCTATCGCCCGCTATATGTGGCAGGATTTAGCCACAGATGCCAAATTTGGCTTGGGTATAGTACTGTTGTTGTAGAAAAAAAAGCTAAAATCATGGGAAACTCTAACCCTCACCCACGGAAAATTTAACTCGTGCCCATTTCCGCACCCATCGATAGCTTGACCCTTATTGGGTCTATCCTACCAACACATTAACATGAGTTACGCCAAATGATCAACGGAATTGTGGTCAAGTGTTCCAGAAATTAACGGACAAATGATGATGGATGCCCGCACCGGATTGGCTGAAATGTCGCCCTTAGCCGGATGCCCGGACCGGTCAATGAGAAGACGCGATCTGGGAGCTGCCGGACGCACCTGCGAGCGGCCGGACGGCACCAAGCCTGGGATCAGGCCGGACGGACGTGATAGAAAGCATGAACAGTCGAGCTAGCAGGCTAAGCAGACGGGAGGACCGCGGATGTTGGACGGCCGAGTGGCAGACTGGTGGCGGATTGTTTGTAAGGAATGAGTGAAGGGAGCCTGAAGGAAGATGAGTGTTCTAGTGGATGAAGGAGGCACCCGGATCGGATGAGAAGCCGCCAAGGAATTGCTAGCGCCAGCGGCCAAGGGGCTCGGATGAATGGCCATCCGGCCGAGCCGGCCGGGTACAATGTACCATCCGGACTGGTACCAGCTGGGTTCGGTGTACCGGCCGGGTTGGTACCATCTGGGGTTGGTGTACCGGCCAGGCGGGTACACAAAGTCGGAGTTAACCGGGCTACTTCGGGTAAGGCGCATGACCGGTCAGCCGTGTTATTTGGGGTAGGTTACACAAAAGGGAGTATGAGATATAGGATAACTCAGTATACGTTTCGCTTTCCTAGACACAAGTCGCTTTCATTGGTTCACGGCAGAGGGCTAACAAGGTCCCCTCTTGCTGTTATTGGTTTGCCCGGGGAAGGTTAAGTTAACCCACCGGAAGTCCCCTGACCGGGAGTCGCGGCGTCTTCGTATACTCACCTCAAGTCGCCCGTGTTTTGAACACGGTATTAAGTATGGGGAAGTGGTGACATTTTGGCCTTCTGTGGAAGAGTGTGGAGTTATATCTACCTTACGTACACATTTGGATTCGCCCTTCATTGTTATTGGTTTAGCTGGCCGATTGATTATTCTCGGTCCAGCCGGCACTATACAAACTTCAAGTGTCTTATTGGTTTAGCTGGCCGATCGACTATTCTCGGCCCAGCCGGCACTATACAAAGTTCAAGTGTATTGCCAGACGAGCTCCCCGGTGACGATTTCCGCCCAGGAGCTACCCCTAGTCCTAACCCTCATCTCCCTATTGGACGGATTTACACTTTTCGCCCTAGGGTCCACCAGGAGAGCAAACCACCCAGTACTGACGGGTACACAAGGTGAGCTTTCAACATGCAACATCCGAGCAGTCACGATCAAGCGGATGGAAGTGACCGATCCAGCCGGCCGGATGCCGGATCGGATCATGACTCGGATGGACGGAGTACCCCCTCCGATAGTCAGTCGTCTGGGCCCCCCGTGGGTGTTCGCGTCTCAGGAAGATTTTTTGAGAGCGACTACACCACAATGGTGCGCGTGCCCGGATCTCTTGGTGACCCTGGATATCACCGCGAGTCCCTAGCGGGCGAAAGACCTAAACCTGTCAAATTTGTTGACGATGTTGTGTCGGGTGCATTGGGGGAAGGCATATCGCCCCCAATGCTGCTGAAGATGGAAGGATGCGATGGTCGCCTCGGATTGGGGGAGTTCGAGGTTGCATTAAAGAAGAAGTTACTCCCCTAGAGGCTCCGCCGGGGGCGGATTACGGTACTACTTACTGCAGTGCCGGCCGCTACACGGATGGAGCCGGATCGGACTATGGTGCAAGTCGCCATAGTCCGAGGAAGGATCATGGTTCCGACCATGATCCTAACGAACAAATGCATATTATGGATATAAAAGAAAAAATTAAGGAAGAAAAAGCGGAAGTCGGATACGACCGGAGTGGGAAGCCGGCCGGATCGGGACCAAGTCGCGATCTGGCCCCCTTACCCCTAAAGAAACCGGATTGGCAGGAATTGGATTATCCGACTCACAAAGATAAACCGCGTTTCGAAGAGGAAGAAGAGAAGCAGGACGGCCTATCGACGGATATAGACTTGGAGCGTGCTTTCCATCTTCACGAGTTGGGGCAGTTCTTGCGGACGGATAAGGTGCTGAAAATAACACGGCCGAAGATCATAGGCGGATTGAAAGGTCCCGTCTCTCCCCCAACTCTCTCAGACGGCCACGTGTCCCTTATTAGAGGACTATTCGATCAGCTCAAACAAGCCGGCATTAACACCGGCGTGTTTGATCCGAACGAGTTGTTTGATCTGAAGATGGACAAGTTGAAGGAGGCGTCCAGCGCCCTGCACGACCACTTGGTACCGCTAGTGGGTTGCTCGCCGCCGTCGAAGAAGATGACAGCTACGACTGGAGTGGCGCCGTCCACGCCGCCGGCAACAAGCAGACCGGCCGGGATACACTCAGGTTCTTCGCAGTACGAGTCTGCCCCTTCGGAAGCGGACTCATCTGATTCATCGGTGGGTATCACCCGCATGACGCTTGGCCCAAGGGGAGCAGCGCGTGTGGCGACGGCCATGAGGCTTGGAGGACGTGAGGATCCGGGTACGCCCGAGCGGAAGAACGCCAGCCAGTACAGCGTACAGGCCTGGCGGACGGCGACGGCGGATCCAGAACCGAAGGAGGAAGACGAAGACGCGGATGGGCGGATCAAAAAGGAATGTCAATCTGGCAGCCCGGCCGCCCCTCAAGTCGCCCCTCAAGTCGCTCAGAGAGCCTTCAGGTGCCGGATCACCTGCAAAACATGTTTTCGGCGATGATGGAGCGATACTTGGAAGAGCAACGTCGGCTGAGCGCCAGCCGCGGCAGTCCGAAGTCACCGGACCAGCCGGCTCGTCGTGGAACGCAGGCGTCCGAGCCAGTCCAGTACTATGCGAGGGAGCCAAGTGACGAAGACATGGAGTCGGTGCAGTCCAAGCAGAGTGAACCCCATGCCGCCCCGCCGAGCCGCCAGACAGGTCGCCGGACCGGACGTCGGCCAACGAATAGGAAGCTGTCTCTCAGCGACGTGGATATGGAATCCGTCAAGTCGGCCAAGTACCATTACGATCCGGATGACTTGGATCTGGGGATGGCCCGCCGAGCCCATATGGCCTCGGCCCAAGCGTTTGATGCAGATTCGGGAGCGATCACGAGGGTGCGAATGTCGGCCACGTCCGAGCTAAAAGACTTCACCGGACGAGACACGGACGAGGACCAAGCCCGAGGATGGCTGAGCAAGACGAAGTCGGCATTTCTCAGAGACCGGACGTCGGACTATGAGAAGTGCCTGATCTTTGGAGATTTGATTGCATCAAATCTCCAAAGATCAGGCACCGGCAAAAAACTGGATCCAACAGCTCTGCCGGGAAGTCCGAGTTAATTGGAAGGGATTGGCCGATGCGCTCGAAGAACAATACTGTGGATCTGGAACGTCGGCGGCGCGTCAATATTTTCACACCAAGAAGCGGGCGGATGAGACCCCCCTGGAGTATCTCCATCGCTTAAATGTCGCTGGCATGAGGGCGAATATCCCGGTTAAAGAAGATGCCAGCCGGTCGGAAGCCGCTCGTGAACATGTGGAACATTTTATCAGCACGTTGGACGATCGGGAGCTGGCGGACCAGCTGGCGTTACTGCGATTGAAGAACACCACGGAGCTGGAATTGACGTTGCGCACCTACCTAAGAGCGAAGAAGCGAGGCCCCAAGGCGGCAGTTGGAACTGGCCGTTTCAAGTCCCGATTTAACGCGGATCAAGGAGGCCGGCCGCCATCTACCAGGACGGCCCGAGCCGTCCGCATGGTCGCCCGAGAGTCAGACGCGACCAGCTCGGAAGAGGAGTATCAGCGATCTGGGGGCGAGTCTGAGGGGGAACAGTATCGGTACCTTTTCTCGGCAGAAGCCAGTCAGCCGTCCAGGCTGCCAGCCGGGTCCGGTCAGTCGAAGGGTTTTCCGGCTCGAACTGACCAGGATTACCCAGGCGCAAGTGCACCCACTGTGGGTCCATCAAGCATGACGACCGGAGCTGTTGGAAGCGGCTGACGTGCAAGAAGTGCGAGAGGAAGGGACATCCGGCGGAACACTGCCTGTTTACGTGTAAGACTTGCGGGGAGGTGCATGAGGCGGGACTGTGCCCAATTGAAGAATTCTACAACCAGATGAAGAAGTGGTACGTCCCGACGAAGCATGCTGGAATGCTGCCGCCCGGAGTGGAAAAGATGTTAAACTAGATCGCTCGCCAGGTTGGAATCTGGTTCGAGCCGAGCGGTCTAGTGTTAGTATCTATGCATATGTCGGTAAGGAGGATAATCAAGAAGCAAAGCAAAGGATAACCGACAATACATGTAAGTTTGACGATTACGTCATCCGGTCCCCGGGCAGCACGGCTGACCCCTTCCTGGTGAGCAGTATACGGACGGATGAGTATTCCCGGTCTGAAGTGCGTATGGAATTGAACCTGTTACCTGGCGAGTCGCGAGGTTATTGGAAGTATCATTCGCCGGATAAATGGTTCAAGCAGGCCAAGGCGGATGGGAAAATCAATAACCAGAAAGCTACCATGCTGTTCGACTCTGGCGCGGAAGTGTCTATTAGATACCACCTTTGCTCGTAAGGTGGGGTGTGAGATAGACGAGACGAAGCGGCAGGAATGTATCGGTATTGGAGAAAGTTCATACATGACCCAAGGAAGGACAAGAGTCAAGATTACGTTAGCTGGGTCGCTGGTATATTACTTTACCGCCTGGGTAGGCAACCTGGCTGGGCAGGATGCAATTTTGGGCATGGACTTTATGGTCCCGGCCAGCATACGGCTGGACTTATCGCACGGAACATTGACGTTGCCAGACGAGGTACAGATCCTGCTGGCCGACCGGCGGCCCTTATATGGCGCCCATGTCCAGTTCCTCAAGATAGGTCAGTTTGTAACGGTGCCAGCTGGAAAAGCGGTGGAAGTAATGTTACGACCACACGACCAGCGGAGTAAGTTATGGCTGACAAGGGGCGAGTGCTGGGTACCCTCGTTTGTTAAAGGAGGTGGTTATCTCAACTCTATAAGCGTGACCAACATCTCCGAAAGACCCCTCACCTTGCATGAAGACGTGATCATTGGAATGTGGCTGGCCGAGGACAAGGTGCCCCGCCGGCCGGGCTATGTCACTATTGGCTCAAGACGCTATATCGAGTGGCAAAACCTGGCTTTTCAGGCAACCACCGATCTGGTCAGCGAAGAGGAAGAATTAGAAGAGGACCAGACTCCGATGGTGGATAAACCCGAGTACCGGACCCCTTCTAAAATATTGACGCGGAGCCGGCCGTCGCCGGATCCGGCTGAACGTATTGGCCGAGGCTATGCCCCGATCGCGGAACTGGTTTTGCCCACTCAGAGGAAGACGGACGAACGACAGGGTCGGGAGAAAGGACCAAGCAGAGTTACATATGCGGTCAACCCCGATGACAGATGGTTTGACGACCGTGGTGAAGGCGGATCGGCCCAGCCGGCCGAGCGGAATTCGGAAATAACCGAAGGCGGATCAACCCGGCCGGCCGAGCGGAATTCGGAAATAACCGAAGGCGGATCGACCCAGCCGGCCGAGCAGAATTCGGAAAAAAACGAAGGCGGATCGACCCAGCCGGCCGATCAGAATTCGGAAATAGCCGAAGGCGGATCGGCCCAGCCGGGTGATCAAAATTCGGAAATAGCCGAAGGCGGATCGACCCAGCCGGCCGATCAAGATCCCGAAGCAGCCGAAGCCGACCAAGTCTGCATTCATGAAGGGGGCGAGCTATATGTTGAAGGCATGGAGGATCAGATGGTGGTACTACCTGAGGTAACCCCCTGCCCCCCAGCAGTCACTATCGACGATCTACAAGTGGGAGACCCGGATGTGAACACCCCGGAAGAGATCGGCAGATTGAAGGATATTATATGGAAAAGACGACATCTGCTGATCGGACCAGGGAACGCACTTCCTCCGGCCGCCCATGGGGCGGTATGTGACATTGATGTGGGAGGCGCCAAGCCGGTCGCACAAAGATGCCGAAGAGTCGCCCCCCAGTATCGGGAAAAGCTGTCAGAGCTTATCAAGGGTTTGCTGGCCACCAAGATAATTCAGCCGTCCACCTCGCCATGGGCCTCGCCCATTGTAATTATTATCAAGAAGAATGGGGTGGATATAAGGTTGTGCATTGACTACCGGCTGGTGAACCGGCTGACTAAGCTGATGATTTATCCGATGCCGCTGATAAACGACCTGCTGGAGGACTTGGATAAAGTTTTGTGGTATTGCTCATTGGACATGGCCAGTGGATTCTGGGTGGTCTCTATGACCGATCGTGCACGGGAGATCTCTGCGTTCGTGGCGCCCTTCGGGTTGTTCGAGTGGAATCGGATGCCGTTCGGTCTGAAGAATGCCCCGCAGATTTATCAACGGCTGATAGAGATGATATTTAGAGAACCTGACCCTATACGGGGTGGTGTAAGCCATGTCAAGCGCGGTGCTGTAAGGGCCTCATTTCATTACACTTTTGGACCCCGACTCTATCCGACTTTGGATTTTCGTCCACAGTGGGACTCGAACCCGCAATCTCCCGGTCCCGAGGGCAGGGCCTTAACCACTGCACCAAACGAGGTCGGTCAACGGCTGATAGATAACGCGCTGTATGGACACTTCAAGATCAAGGCGGATCAAGATCCGGCTCTGGTCGGAGATGTGTTCACCGAAGGTGACCCGGACCCCGACCCAAAACCTTCAGTTTTGGGGCGGCGGTCTTACATTGATGACATTCTCGTTACGGCGACTACCTGGGATTTACTGTGTGACAAAGTGGAGAAGTTGATGATTACGTGTGAAAAGTGGAATCTTTCGATTAGTGTGGTTAAGAGTTTCTGGGGAAAGACTAAGGTGACCTATTTGGGTCATCAAGTTTCGATTGCCGGATTGGAGGCTAATCCGAAGGATTTGGAGTCCTTGAGTAATCTGCCTTTCCCGCGATCCCTAAAGGCTATGCAATCCTTTTTGGGCAGCCTGAATTATTACAGCCGGTTCATCGAGGATTTCGCAGTCTATGCGGCGGTTTTATATGAATTACGGGAGGTGGGTTACCACTAGCTGAGAGAGCAGGATAGGCAAGCAGAGACGCAAGCCGGGCCGGCAATATCAGCCAATGCGATGTCGCCCTTTTTAGCTATTTCGGCCAATGAGAAGGCGCCCTTTTGTGCCCCGACAGGCGGCCGGCCGCCGGATCCCTGCGCGGCTGACCCGGACGACCACATGATCCGGGCGATGGTGGCCTTTCGTATGTTAAAGGCGAAGATGGCGACCACACCGGTCCTGAAACATTTCGATGCTAATAAGACTCTGGTGGTCATCATCTACGCCAACAAGTGGGCCATCTCGGCCGCTCTCGTGCAAGATCATGACGGAGTGTACGGTCCCGTGACCTTCACCAGCCCGACCCTGAAAGTTAATGAAGTTAATTACGGATTGGTGGATAAAGAAGTTCTGGCTCTATTGCGGATATTGGATGTGTGTTATACTATGCTGGTGTCTCGGCCTATCAAAGTACTATCTAGACGGTCAACCCTATCATGGCTCCTGACGGCGAATGGAATTGACGGCCGGCAGGGGAGAGGGGAGGCTCTCCTGTCTCAGTGGTCCCTCGAAGTGATTAAGTGTACTAAAGGGGAAGAGGATATACTGGGCACACTGGCTGCCAGCGTTACCCCAAGGGCAGAAGTGGAGGAAGCACTGATAGCGATCGCGCCTCGGAAGCAGCCTCGACAAACTATCGTATTACCGACGCTAACAGTGGGACCCACGGAGGAACTAATAGTTTTGAGTTTTGACGGGTCGGCGAGTGTGAAGAAGGGGGTCGGGGCCTATAGTGCCATTGTGTGGAAGCTGCCCGAATGGAAAGTGGTCGCGGCCGCCTCGGATTTCACGCCTGGCATCACGGTGAACGAAGCGGAGTATAGAGGGCTGTTGCTTTGCCTAGATCTGTTGGCTGGCCGGACACAGGGGCGGATCATCATATGTGGTGATTCCAACCTGGTGATCCGGCAAATCACAGGAGAGATAGATTGCAAGGCACCCCGGCTGAGATTGTTGAATGATCGGGTTATGTCCGCCTTGCGGAGATGGCCGGAGCACGAATTGCTACATGTCAAGCGAGAGTGGAATAACAGCGCAGACCATCTGGCCACCTTGGCCATGCGAGATCAGATCGGTCTCACCGTATCAGATCCAGTGTTGTTAGACGGATTGGCGGAGATGAATAGGCTATCGGAGATAATTGAACCAGCCGCTAGATACGAGGACCCCTCACGCGGATCCAGCCGTCCCGTGGAAGAGGAATATGGTGACCGTGACTGGGAACAGGACGTTCACGCCCGATCGGGCCAAGAATTTCCCTGCGGCAATAAAAGGTCCCTCTAGGCGGATCTCCAAGCAGGCTGGACGAGACTAACCACGGTTAGTAGTCAACAGTAAATGTTTGGAGTGGGAACGAAAGAGGAACGAATGGGTATATTAAAAGAGAAACGAGAGAAATAAAAGAATTAAAGTAAGCCCGATTGCTCATCCCCGTGGATGACTGTACTTGCCGTGGAGCCGAGTCACTTGAAGTCCAGGGTGGTCGGAGGGCCGTGCGCGGTACTGATTGCGCCAAGGATCTTGCTGGTCAATGGCCTCCAGAGATTCGGAAAGGGAGGTAGTCTGATCCCGCGCACCCAGGCCGGGATACCACGTCCCTCCTTCCGCTGCATTTCCGCACCTACGGTTCGGTAGATGGAGCATGAACGGGAAGAGAAACAGGTCCAAGTCACAGTTACCATCCCGGATACCCTCCATGATAAACGTACATAAACGGACCCACGCCTCGGAAGCTCGCCCCCGACGATTCTTCCGGGCAAGGGAGTACTTGCGGAGAGATTCGTCCACTCGCTTGTCCTCTGCAGAGATGTACAGGAAGTGGGTAGACTCCCAGATGGCCCAAGCATGAGCCACAGCGAAATCCTGAAATCTCGCCTTGAACTCCGTGAACCATGGGCTGGATGGAAGTCCCATATCCGGCATCTTGTTGTTCAGGATTTTCCAAGGTTTGGTCTTCATGAGTGTGTCGATGGCGCCCGACCCCATCAGGTCAGGATTCCAAGTCGCTAATGAAGGCGTCTTGTGGGATCGAGGGAACAACCAGAGAGGTGGACGGGATAGGGAGTGAGCGAGCTGGGAACTGGAGATATCAGCGAGACTGGTGTTTCTCAGCTGCTCGACTGGCCAAGGTAGGATGGCGGACCGATCCGCCCCACTGGGGAAGCGCCCGCCCGGTAACCACAGAAGCGGAAGTTTGGGAAAAGAGGGCGCAGGGGGTAGAGTGCTCTTCCGGATCTTGGGTTTGGCTGCCGGTCGGGGGGGTCGACGTTTGGGACGTGACCCGGCCGGAGCTGATCGCCGGTTTCTGGCCGGAGTCTGGGAGAGAGGTGCTTCTGGATCACTCAGGTCGGGAGGAGTCAACCACTGATCAGGGATGTCCTCGTCGTTGTCTTCCACTTTCTCCTCGGCCACTCCGTTGGAACTCGAGGTACGGGCGACCTGAGCGGCCGGGGTGTCGACAGTGCCGGGAGGCAAGGATGGATCAGACGGCTCATGTTCCCCGGAGCCAAAACCTGCCGGCGGCGGAGTCTGCAGATCGATAATCTGATCGGATTCCATTTGACCCGTCGTTCGCCCACCGGAACTGGAAAGGCGGCGACGGGTATCCGCGCGAGAGCGGGATAACGCGACACTTACTTGCTGGTCATCGTAATCCTCGTCTTCTTCGTCATCATCATAGATGCACGAAGGGGAGGACGACCCCGAGTCCGAGGAAGAATCAGGCGACGCGGCCGCTGACCCGGATGGCGACGCGGCCGCTGGCCCGGATGGCGACGCGGCCGCTGGCCCGGATGGCGACGCGGCCGCTGGCCCGGATGGAGGCGCGGCCGCTGACCCGGATGGCGGCACGGCCGCATCGGATTCCGAGTCCTCTTCAGAGCTAGAGGAACCAGGGGTGAGACCAGTTCTACCTGGTGTGCAAGGAGGAGATGCAACAGGGGACCGTTTCGCGAACAAGCTGTCATCGCTTTCCGACCCGAGCTCTTCCCCGTCGTCCGACTTGTCCGGAGGACACTGGCGCGAGGGTGGGGATTCGCTCTGCTTCCTCCTTTTAGGCGGGTTAGCACCGGCCAAGGGAGGGCTAGAGCCGGCTGGACGTTTTTGGCCCCTCGATCCTACCGAGGCGGACGAAGAGTTTGAACCGGCAAGGGGCGAGTCAGAGCCGGCAGGAAGTTCCTCAGGTTCCGACTCTGCTGCAGCGGGCAACGGGGTTGAGTTCGGCGGAGAAGTTTTCCACTGATCCACCATCCCCAAGACAGACAAGACGGATTCCCGTACATTGAGAGGAGCTTGCAAAAGGGGAGCGGCCTGGCTCCGAGTCGTCTCGAGCTGGTCTTGAAGTTCACACAACAAGGACCTAAAACGATCCTCTTTATCCAGCATGGCATGGCAAACACGGTCCGCTCGAGCCAGTATAGCATGGGCGTCGGAATTTTCTTGACGGGCCTGGTATAGCTCAGACCGCAACTCCTGTTGCCGGGAGGTAGTTTCCTGCAGCTGCCGCTCCAGATTCAAGATTTGGCGAAGGGCCTGGGCGTGGGAGTCGCGCAAGTGGTTTCGGTTGTCCCGCACTTTATCCAGGTCTTGGGACACCTGGCGGAGTCGGGTACGAAGGTGCGAAAGTTCTCGGAACATGTCACGGATTTTAGCGGACTGCTGCTTCAGCTGTTCCAGCTGTTGGACTGCGGAGCGACAAGGACATAAAGACTGTAAGCGACTGGGTCACAACACAAGAGGAGAAGAGGCACTTACGCTGAAGTTTCGATCTGTGGACCAATTCCCGATTGGCAGTCCGGAGGGGCTCGACGACGTCTTCCAGCATGCGGAGGCGGTTTCGCCCTTCCGTCAGGATGGCGACTTGACGCTCGAGATCGGTCACCTGTTTCTGAAGAGCGATTGTCTCCGGAGATGGACCCCGAACGGCAGCTTCATCGGCCCGGCGGTTGGCAGCGGCGAGTTGTCGGACCAAGTCAGCTTGGATGTGCTCCAAGCTATCCACTTGGGCGGTCAACATCTCCAGCCTTTTCTCCATCCCCGCCGTTTCGGAGATGGGGGCGGATGGCGCGGCGGCTTGCTGTAGAGCGTCCGTAAGCTGACCCACAATGGCCCTGAGGCGGGCCACCTCATCCTCCGCTGTTTGACGACTGAGTTTCAGCTCAGCGACCCGGGGGTTCAAGCGGTCCAGCATCGCACAAGAAGTCTTGAAACTCTGAGACAGAGCTTCATAGTTGGCCTGACAGGATTGAAGCTCCGCCCGAAGGGAAGAGACGACGGCCTTCAATCCGTCTCGGTCGCCGCAAGCCTGGCCGTGGACGCGGAGTGCAGCTTCGGCGTCGGCGGTCGACAGCACCAGATCGGGAGTACGGGACGATTTCGGCGGTTTTGCGACTTCCACCCCGCTGGCGGGCGAGTCGTCGTCCACGAGAACGAGACGACAGACGTTGTCCTTGTCGATTTGCAAAACTGGAGGTATATCAAGATAATGTCAACATCGGTGGACGTGCTTGCCAGCCGGTGGGGAGACCGACCGGGTTCACGAAAATCAATTTAAATTAGTGGACGACGTACCAAAGCGGGGCATAGATGAGCAGTATCAGATCAAGTGGGTTCGAGTGAGATCGTGCCTCAACCGTTGTGCGGCCGTGACGCGACTCAGGGGCGGCTGTGGTAAAGTGACTTATGAAATAATGCAAAGTACTTTCCAAAGGGCGCATTCTGATTGGCGGAAATACGGACCAAGGGCGCGGGCACCGGATAGCCGCCGCCGAGGAAGCCTACAAGCGGCCGGGCGGCGCCAGGCTGGAAATCAGGCTGGCGGACATGACAAGGGGCGTGGATAGTCGAACAGGCGGGCTAAGCGGACGGGAAGGCCACGGATGTTGGACGGCCGAGTGGCAGATCGGTGACGGGCTAATTCGGAAAGTGTGAGTGAAAGGAGCCTGAAAGAAGATGATTGTTCTAGTGGATGAAGGAGGCACCCGGATCGGATGAGAAGCCGCCAAGGAATTGCTAGCGCCAGCGGCCAAGGGGCTCGGATGAATGGCCATCCGGCCGAGCCGGCCGGGTACAATGTACCATCCGGACTGGTACCAGCTGGGTTCGGTGTACCGGCCGGGTTGGTACCATCTGGGGTTGGTGTACCGGCCAGGCGGGTACACAAAGTCGGAGTTAACCGGGCTACTTCGGGTAAGGCACATGACTGGTCAGCCGGGCTATTTGGGGTAGGTCACACAAAAGGGAGTATTGGATATAGGATAAATCAGTATACGTTTCGCTTTCTTAGACACAAGTCGCTTTCATTGGTTCACAGCAGAGGGCTAACAAGGTCCCCTCTTGCTGCTATTGGTTTGCCCGGGGAAGGTTAAGTTAACCCACCGGAAGTCCCCTGACCGGGAGTCGCGGCGTCTTCGTATACTCACCTCAAGTCGCCCGTGTTTTGAACACGGTATTAAGTATTGGAAAGTGGTGACATTTTGGCCTTCTGTGGAAGAGTGTGGAGTTACATCTACCTTACATACACATTGGGATTCGCCCTTCATTGTTATTGGTTTAGCTGGCCGATTGATTATTCTCGGTCCAGCCGGCACTATACAAACTTCAAGTGTCTTATTGGTTTAGCTGGCCGATCGACTATTCTCGGCCCAGCGGGCACTATACAAAGTTCAAGTGTATTGCCAGACGAGCTCCCCGGTGACGATTTCCGCCCAGGAGCTACCCCTAGTCCTAACCCTCATCTCCCTATTGGACAGATTTACACTTTTCGCCCTAGGGTCCACCAGGAGAGCAAACCACCCAGTACTGACGGGTACACAAGGTGAGCTTTCAACATGCAACATCCGAGCAGTCACGATCAAGCGGATGGAAGTGACCGATCTAGCCGGCAGGATGCCGGATCGGATCATCACTCGGATGGACGGAGTACCCCCTCCGATAGTCAGTCGCC
Source organism: Sclerospora graminicola (assembly GCA_001887855.2). NCBI lineage: Eukaryota > Oomycota > Peronosporomycetes > Peronosporales > Peronosporaceae > Sclerospora > Sclerospora graminicola. Next base: position 16,591 of record MIQA02000835.1, on the reverse strand, counting down.
TGGGACCCCCGTGGGTGTTCGCGTCTCAGGAAGATTTTCTGAGAGCGACTACACCACACCTGAGAACGTGGGTTTTGCGCAAAAAGATGGCACCTTCCACCTCTGCGAAGAATCTACGAAGGGGTTCACCCCCTTCGCCGGTAAAAATGCGGAACCCGCGCCTTTACTACATCAAAGCTCGCAGTGGGCGTTGTTGGTGGCGGTCGCGACATTACGGAGCGCACCTGAGGGTCTATGTAAACCCTCTTGAAACAGTTTATCATTTCTATAGCTTCCTCCGAGGTTTTACCTCGGACGGTGACGATGTCGGTCCCCATGGTCCGCATCATCTCTACCACAGTATCCCCATTTCTTTGTGGAAAGTGAGGGAAAGATTCCCTGGCTAAGTCTTGCGCGAGCTGTCGCTCGCGTTCACGATCGATGACCGTCGTCATGACGGTCGGGCGGCTCTGAACTCTTCGCTCCGATAGTTAACTAGCCGAACGGAACGAACAGTGGTCGTTTACACGGACCACAAAGTGCTACCAGGTGTAACAGGCTAGCTGTTACAGGCTTATACTGTTAGAATTGCAAGTGAGGAAGCGTGCAATTGGTTAGGAACAAATTTAATTTGTATCTCAATAGTTTAATTAAGCTCTGAACTATTTAATTAATTAGATAGTCCTAGTTATATACTGTAAAACTTGTATTAGAACCCCATCCCTCGATTTGACCCCCCTTGAACAGAACCCCAGGTCCAGCTGGGGTTAATTCTACAACCCCATCCCTCAAATAGAACCCCTCCCAATTTAACAGTACGGTGCATAAAATTAATTATCGGTTCAATTAGGGAAATTCTAAGTGTACCTCACCCCCTTTTTACGTGTACCTCGCTTTTGTTACATGTACATCACTTTTGGTACGTGTACCTCAGTCTGGCTACAGTTAATTGGACTAAATAGACTGCTATAACAGCAACAATAATACCGGTATTGCGTATGACAGCCAGCAAAGCGAGCGCAATTGTTTTGTAATTACGTAGATCAAGAATTGGGGAAACTTTGAAAGCACTTGAGAGCGCACCCAGACGAGAACTACAAGCACTGGCCAAGGAGCTGCAGCTGTGCCGTGGAGCTGCAAAGTCCGAAGTCATTGTGTAATACGCAATGCAGTTCCTGATCAACAATCCCGAGGACACGATTTACAGTCTGCCGCTTTTAACCACTCCACCATTTCTCCGTTATATTTTGATGACGGAAAATAGCTTAGTGGTTAAAAGTGGCAGACTGTAAATTTGTCGACGCCACAAAAAAATTAGAGTAACAGTGCCTTCACTTATCCAGAGAGGAACGATGTATATTCCACTCCGTTCGTATTGTATTATATTTTTCAGTGTTTGTGTGGTCCAATTCGGCTTGGTGAAATTGGTTCCATTTCGTTACGACTAATTCAGCGTATCAGTAAGCTTAGCCATCCGAAGTAGAAAGGATATACTACTTTGACATTACGTGTCACAATACTTGGGCACGCCTTATGCGGATGACTACGTGTATGTTACTTCGGATGAAGGTAGAGATGCCCCTAGTAATATTGTCGGCAATAGTGATAAAATAGGGACGCCATCTTGAAAAAGAGAAAATCGAGGTAGCCCTCGAACCTCGCAAGTCTACGGTCTAGTTGCTGATTGTTCCTTAAAAAGACCAGCACAGTCTCGGTCTCACATTCAATCACCGCTTTTCTAGCAATGAACACTCGCTCTTCATCGCGTTTGTCAACAGTATCTGTGGTATATCAGTCAAACTACACGTTTGGTTTGTCTCCTCCGTCTTCCTGAGCAACTCCATTGGTGTGATACGAGATGTTCGTTGGGGGATCTAAAATCTATGCTTGTGCACCGTACATGCCGTCAGATAGGTGCATGCAGAAGCATTCACGGTGAGCCAGTATAGATGCTTCGTTTGGTAAGTCATCCTTCTATCGTTGTAGGTTTTCTCTGTGTGAGTTTCGTTTTAATTAAAGTAGGTACCTACCGTATTCCTTAAGTGAACGCGATTTTCTTTTTTTCTAAAATAGAACCCCCCCTCGAATATAACCCCACGTCTGGGTGGGGTTCTAATACAGGTTTTACAGTATATGAATATATAACTACGACACGTGGCTACAAGACGGTTAGTTCAAGAGTGAATTTATTTATGAGTGCTTTAGAGCTTACTAGTATAATTAGATCTAGAGATTGTAACATGTAATGTAAAACTTGATTAATAATATCGTAATTCAGCAGTTTATGGCGACACCAGATTATGACCGGTGATAAGCCGACTATCCAATTAGGTGTCATAATTTCAGATAACTGTTGAATGATTGGTCAGATTTGTTTCGCAGCAGATTATGGCCGTCAATGCCGTGCCAATTCAAAATTATGTGTATACCTGAACATTCTCTTCCCATATACTTTTTGCAGTTCAAAAAATCGGCCATAATCTCCATAAGTACGAATCTAAATGTCCGCTTTCCTCTATCCGTGTTACCTCAATTGTGATTGGATAAGGACAGCGCTATCGCATATGACTACTGGTCAAAATAGAATTAAAGGGGTGAAAACAGCGGGTCAAAATGTGCTGTTGGTGAGAAGTTATGATCAAAAAGCTAAGGTACCCGATTCTCGGCCATAAACTGCTGAAACACGTTACTCTTATTATTAGGTCTCTTCTTAGATTTGATAATTGTATCAGAATCTGTTTCTCCGGGTGGATTATAATAACTTACAATCCAATATTCGCATTTCACACAAGTCTGAAATTGAACTGTGATATTTTAACTTAAATATCACCTATGTAATGGTACCCCATTACACACATCCTGACTTGACTGCCGGTGCAATCAAATCACAACTTTTAAGGGTCCGTCTGGTTGGCCACAAATCCGCTGGATTTCACTGGATTTGCAAAAAATACACTGTTTTGGAGCAAACACTGTTTCAGCCGAGTTGGGTGTGCTGTCTGGTTCGCCAACCATCTGTTTTTCAAACGCTGTTTTGACCTTCATCTGCTGTTTCCGAGATACGAGGTCGGAGTCGTATTTCAAAACAGTGGATTTATTTTTAAGGTACGCTGTAGATAGGAAACTGATGTATTTTGAAGTTAAGAGTTAAGCACATATACTAAATCTTCCTTATTTGTGGCATAGTACTTGAATACAATTATTGCTTGTGGAAGGTACCTTCTATCGGCAGCATGATCTTCGGCTTCGACACGAGTACCGCGCCGACCACGGTGTAATCGTCCGTCGTCTTGTTTTCTCGAGGCCCATTCGTTTATGATTGGTTTTGAAATGGTGCACTTTTTTGCGCCGACAGCTGCGTGATTGTGATCTACCGGTATGTACCGGTACATGACTTATAAAAGATTAATACAGTGGAACCCTTTTCTAATTCTGCGTAAGGAGTGGTGCGCAAGACGCAATGTTATATCTGATAGAATGTACTTAAAAGTATAGGAAATGCACCAGAGGTAGATAGATAACAAATATTTAAATAAATTAAAAATGCAACGGGCTGCTCAATGGCTTGGCTCATCATTACTGACTTCAGCTGTACCCACCTTGTATTGTCGTAAACGTGAAACTGCCAAATAAAAATAATGGATAGGTTACCAGGCAGACACGATAATTTTAAACAGTGTTTGATCGTGAACGCTGTTTTAATTTAATCCAGTGGATTGGTAGAAAACAGCGTATGCAAACAGAAAAATCCAGGATTTTACCAGACGGACCCTAACATTGGCTTTGAGTTGACCACTCACGTCTTTTTAGACTGCCTTTCGCATGATAGCCAACGATAAAATTCTTGACCACAGAAGTATACCATATTTTGGTTTCGGTGATCATCCATTTTTGTCAAATCGAATCATAAGCAGCTGTGTTTTGTGTGTCGATTGTACCCAGATTTGTGAATCTCGACATATATTTATTGACCAATCAGCCTCCATTTCAAGAGTCGGAAAGATTAGACACCCGCCTAACTTGATTGAGAGAAGCCTGTCAAATCTATAAGACTTTTGCGGTTGTGCTCTACCTGGATAGCGTTCAATCCTTAGGTGGCGCGTTACTAGAACCCCCAATGAATTGCCCCATGTCGCTACACTTGAATGGGCGCCAATCAAATATACAGAAAGGTACAAAGTTACGTTTTCAATCCCTACGTGGAGATTTACCAATTTAGGATTTGGAATCTGAACTGAGGTGTCGCATTTAAGATCACGTCGCATTTTAGATCAATGATTGTGTTGCTTAGCACGTAATGCAGTTCTGAACTAAGTTGTTAGAGCTTCACAGATAGCTTGTGGCGAAATTACTCAACAACGATATATTTAAGCCGAAAAACCTTAGTCTCTCGCCTTTAGATCATACAGCCGCATGACCCGACGTCTTACCGATAGCGTGGCTTTCAGTCCTTCCTCCATGATCGTATCCGTGTGCTGTCTTCTTGATCTGTACACTCATGCCCACTACAAACATAACGAACATACCGGCCAAGTATCCCCACCAGGCATCCGGTATATTGTACACCCAATCGCCCTTGTCGTTCTGGTTTCCAAATTGCTTTAAATAAGCACCATTTGGATAGTCACCGGCAAAGTAGCCAACGCCCCAGACGCTGACTGTCGCTCCCACAATAGCCGTGGTTGTGATAAGCACAGGTTTTTCGAGTTTTAGTGCCAATAAGCCGCCTAAAATACCGAGCACTACGGCCAAGATGATGAGCACGACTTCTGGATTATTTGGGTATATTTTAGTGCCCACTGACGTATTGAGGGAAAAAGACAGCATGACGCCACCCGCTGCGCCCGCCAGAAAGATGCTGGTGCTATAGAGCATTAATGCCACACCACCAGAAATGACGCCACCGACGGCAAAGCTGATCCATGAGGCCGTGGGCATCCAACTTAAACTTGAGAAGGCTGACTCAACGATCCCCGCAACGAAGAGTCCACCAATCATGAAACCAAAGCAGAAAACCGTTGGGCGGAAAAGACGATAACCAGCTAAACACACGACACCGCCGCCAAGTATGGCGAGGACAGCTAACAGAGCCGGCCCCAGTTTGACGTGCTTGGCAGAACTCAGCAACTCCGTGACGCCCTCGTAGGAGCTGTCCGTGTCTTCGTCACTGCCTATAACTGCCATGATGCTGAGCTGCAATAAAGCAGCTACACGTAGAAGCTTTGTCATTCAAGGAATTTGGTGATGAATGGAACTGACTGAGTGAGACCTGATTTGGATGATCGTACTTTGTGGAAGATAGGTACGAAAGGTAGGAAGCTGTTTTTTAAACTCATGCTTACAGGGAAACGGTGATCTGATTTGCTATGGAGAAGGACTAACCTCAACATCTTCTTCATCAGTCGCACACAAGGCAGAGCGCCAGAACGTTATTATACGGACTAATCTCGCAAGACCAGAACCTCTTTATTGAGCATGTCGAGTTTACTCCGACTGGCGTCGTCGAGGTCAACTTGGCTGCGAAGTAGGTGGCCATGGACATGAAATGCATCGTTTTGGCTCCATGCAATCAATTCGGCGCTGCGATGGGCGGACAGCTGTATGGATTTCCTTGGCAAACAAACTGTGCTCGTTATTGACGCACCCCAGCTCACGAGAGACCAGAAAAGAATCAGGATACAGTTTTCAAGGATTTATCTCCGTACGTTACTCCCAGGCTCGTCATCCCTCGGCTGCAGCCCGATAAGTACCCCAACTGAGAACTGTTTTAGCGTGTTGAGAGCTACGTGATGTCCTACATAAACACGAGCTTTGCTTTAGCAGCCAATTCCAATATTGTGATGCTGCTCGCTGCTACTGAGGAAGACAATTTCGCAGTATCTCGTACATCGCAAAGAGATCGACGCGGCAAAATGGTGAAAGCATTAAAAAAAGGAGGACATGCCCTCGGTGAAAACAACGCTAGTACCATTCTTCAAAAAAGCATGTCACTGTCGACATTTGTTTTAGTGTGTGCCAGCCTTTTCTTAAATCCATTGTGTTTTTCATTTTGAAACCCATTGCCTTCACTTGAAGCAGTTCCAAGCATACCAAAACATCACCTCGAGCAACTTAATAGATCTGATACTGGTTTGCGTGTTACACTGGCGAGTCTGGCTTTACAGATTTTATGTGGTTAGTGCAACCGAATATCTAACGAGAAGGCCGCGCGTTTGTCCATTTGGTTATCTTCTCTTCTAGAAAACCATTCGAAAGAGGTTTGGAGACAAGATATGCAGAAGACGGAGAATCAAACGTAATGTGGCATTCCACTGAGGCAATCCATTTCTTGTTGATTTCTTTACACTATCTACTCGCGGTCTAGTGTCCTGTTCCGTAACTTGACACCTGATCAGCACTATCCGTCAATGAAAAACTTCACAGGGTAGACGATAAAATATCTCTTGGAAAGAAAGATCAACGAGGTCCTTGGCTTCAAGGAATTCTAGCGAGTGACGAATAGGCGTTCTTGACTCGCCTTCTGTCGATATTGCGTCATTTCTTTTGCTAAACTTGATATAAGTTTTTTACTATTGGCGTCGATAATGTTTCACCATTCTCCACCTATCCAATCGATACCGTTCTCTTGTTTCTCATCGTTCTCATTCACTGCTTGATATACCGAATTATTTTCTTGTGTCTGGATTATTTACGTCGAGATTTTGGGCCATACCATTTGGGTCTATGGTAGAGAAGGGCGACAACAAGGTGAGCAACAAGCGCAACTTCAGTCTTCTCAACATCGACGTCTTAGCAGTTACATTAGGAAAATCTTCGGCCCAACCATCTTTGCGCCCACCAGTTGCCCTATCAAACTTCCGCACCTGCCTTAATTCCTCTGACAACCTTTACATCCAGAGTTTGAACAGGCCTGTCGTCCTCTTGTTTCTTCACTGTTGTCACGCCCTTTCTGGACCAGGGGGCTTCACACTACTTTACGTTGTAAGTTACGATTAAATCCAACCAAGTCAGCCCCGGGATCGATCCCAGGATCGGTAGCCTCACATTCTGGTGCTGAAGAGGGCGCTGTTTTGTTGCCACGTGAGCGGCGCCAAGGCTCGTGTCTCTTTATCTTCTAAATCGTTAGGTGCGACCGACAAATTGACGTGACACCTAAAATACACAGTTCCATAAGTATGTCGCCCAATTTCTGCGTACTTTGTAAGCGCCAAGACGCTTCCGTGCGTCACTGCCCATCCGGCGCTTGATTGTCGTATGGAGATACTGCATTATTTTTGGTCGTCCTGGAGTCTAGTTTTATCCAATCATATGCAACTTGGGACATTGCATTGCGAGAGTCGAGCCAGTACGATGCCCGACGGGGGCAGGGTCAGGTGCCCGTTTGGCGTCGGTGGGCCTTTGTGTCTGAGTATGGTGTCGTGGTTTGGAACCCGCCCGAAAAGGAGCGGAAAGACAAAGTGGCCGCTCCCGTTTCCGCTCCTAACTTGGGGTTGTGTCATTGTTATTTACTTATCGTCTCCCCACGAAAACCGACAAACATACGCACACAAAGGCCACGACTAGCAGCAATGAAGCAGGCAACAACCAAGTGCGTGCGATGGTCCACCGTAACCGTGTACGAGTTTGGCGTGGCACTGGGCGGTAGTGCCGTGCCCCGACGTGGCGGCCCATCCATCGGTCTGGCGCGCAAGCCGCAGCAGGTGTGGAGCACGACGCTGGAGAAGGTACGAAGGTGTGGGGATTTGGCGCTCACTCGGCCCAACGCCTCCGGTGGTGATGTTGAGCAAAGAGTGAGCGCAGATTGCAGAAAGCAGCGAAAAGGTCGGGCGCGACGGAGAGTGCGCTGGTTCAAACCGCTAGAGCGCATCACAATGTTGACAGAGGCTGGCTGCAGCGAGAAACGCATTTATCGTATGATGATGGAAAGTTCCAACATTGCAATGTCTCGGAGGCTGTGCGTCTCGATGCAGCGCCAGGTGGCTGCGTGAGAGGGCGGAATTGAAGTCTAAGGGATTTTACTTGATGAAGTAAAGCACAATTGTTTTTGACACTTGACGCCGTTGTGTACCGAATGGACGAAGACTGCAGAAAGTATGGAGGATGGAGGACAATGAAAAACTATTTACTGAGTACGAAGTTCTTGTGCGAACGGTGACTCTGTCTTGGCTTGATAGAATCAGTTTCTACATGTATTTGGTGAGGCAAATAGCCCCCAGTACAGCTCAGTGCCTGTTTCGTTACTCATGCAGTCTTCACGTCTCCTACAATTGCTTTCAAATGTCGTAATGGCAGAGTTACCAGAAGGCAATTATGTAAAAGATAACGGACCTTCTAAGCTAACGCTATCGATTCCCGGACCTTTTCACTGGGGTGTTCACTACCTGAAACTTCGCTGCATCCTGATGCTGGCACTGTTTGCAAGTTTGACGCTGATAAGTACATGTTTATGCTGCTCTAGTGAAGCTAGGGGTCGAAAAAGGCGTCACGAATGAGTACTACAGGGAGACACTGAACAACATGTGGAAAACATGCTCCCCGCTTAATTCCACCTATGTCTTCATCGACATCGACGTAAACTTTCAGACAGATGAGGCAACAATAACTGCCACCTGTTTGTGTTACTCCTTGGTCTTCTGCATCCGACATTTAGATGCTAACAAGGCACATTTCACTTGACGTTTTCCATTCATTTTGCGGTGTCCTCGACCGCCATTATAGCAAACTCGCTACGATAACGACTGCACATTCTCGATCATCGTAAAGCTGTGAGGAACGACCTCTCATACACACAACGACGGTGAAACCCGCCATGCCTTGGACATTGGCTACCTTAATGTATTGGTTAGACGCGCAGGTAAAAACCTGGAGGTTTGCATAAAACCTGAATACCGGTAAAACCTAAATAAAACCTAGATTGCGCAGTTTCCACCCAGATCCAATTTTACGAGAATACTAGTAGTAAATGTAGTCTAATTAGTCTTAACTATTAGCTAAGGTAAACTGCCAATTTGGGGCCTTCTTTAATTTCTGTACACTGTTGTAGTCATAACTTTTCTCCTATTTATAATCTGTCGCAAAAAAAAATATTGGGTAAAAGTCCAACTAATCAGGATTTTTTATAGCCATTTATCTATCGCTAAGGGCTAATGCATCAAAAATATTAACTCTTTCTGTTCGCGTCTCGCAAAAGTACGAAATGCCAGTTTGGGGCCGCTTTTTTATATGGGTTTTTGTATCACCTTTACCACACCTACCTTTTAATATTAGCAAAAACAAATCTACCAATCGGTACGCTGTCATTGTGTTCATTTCTACCAATTGGTACGCTGACATTTTTTTTGTCAACGCTTAGTGGGCAAAACCAGGAGCGGCCCCAAATTGGCAGGAGGCCCCAAATTGGCAGTTTACCTTACTATAAACATAGAAAATCTAGTATGCAATTAGGCTCAGCTGATGGATGGCATATATCCTGACTCACTTCTCTTGAATTATCCTGCTTGCTTCGAGGCTGTGTGTGATCTGGTGCTGATTCCTGGTCGTATAAGCAATTTAAACTAATTTGTAGTCGGATCCCGTCCTCCCTCGTCGATGCTGATTGTTTCTCGAAAGCTGCTACCGAATCTAGTTGAGCGCTGCATTGTTTCCATATAAATTCTAGATGTTCGTAGGCATTCTTGGTCTGCCCTCGGAAAACTAATTGTTTCGGAGCTGCCAGAGCCAAGCTATGGCTATTCCACAACCCCCTGCTCAAATCCGTTCAAAGACTCTGACATATGAGTTATCATACCACCCGTAATTTAACATCATCTCCTGTTTCAAATTTCTCCCTAACGAAAGGGCCTCCTTCGTAGTGACAGCATGCGCATAATCCACCACCCTATCCTCTCTGATAGCACTCCCCAGCCAGTGCCGAAGTAATTTTACCCAGAAGACCCGGGCTCTCTTACACTCCCAGAATATATGAAAGATTTCCGAGGACCTACCAGCACAGTTTTCATCTAATGCGCATCTTGGACTCGTTACTCCTCGCTGGTAGTAAGTGTTTAATTGCATAGTCCTGGTTCTATAAAGGACACATACCTGGTAATCAGTAAAACATTATCGTGCTCCCATACCTGTGTGGTGAAGCGATCTGACAAAAAGTTAAGAATAAGGTGGACCACACCTAACCGTTGATTGGTGACGATGGGAACACTCATCAAGATGTGACCATTTGATGGGTGGGGCAGGCTGATTCCGTACACGATGAAAGGTGGCTGACAACGGGATGTTGTAAGTGTGGTAAAGCGATCTGAAAAATGTTGAGAAATAGGCGGACCCCACATGAACGTTGATTGGTGACGATGGAACACTCATCAAGATGAGACAGTTGATGGGTGGGACAGGCTGATCGCATACAACAGGCTTTCGTAATGTGAAGGGATAAGCCAAGTACCGTTACTACGCCCGGTCCCGGATAGTAATGGAACGGCGAAGGTCACGATCCCGATCGGGATAACGCGTATTAAGTGGAGTTTACGTATATGACGAGATCGGCTGAGACAAATTGGAGATACAGCAGCAATGGCGAAGTGACATATCAGAAACAGTTATCGGGACGAGCTATGAACAGTGCAGATGTTGAAGTTGGATGTGATACGAAGTTCCGGCCCAATCGGCCGAGCCACCTAATTCTGCCACAGAATACGAAGATCAGGTACAGAATAGAATGGGGTATGTGGAGTGACGAGCCGTGCGAATAATACAAAGTTAAGGCAAGCGATGAGAGGCGATGGATCTGTCCAGAAATGATGTAAGAAGGTCCGATCAGGCCCGACTTCACGAGAACTGATGAGTCGATGCGATCTTGGTACGCCGACACGGGATAAAGTTCGAGAATATGGTCGAGTGAGCAGGCAAAGTCGTTGTGATGGTAACCCGGAGGTGTTTCGAAGTGATCTGGGCTGATCGCCCTGATCACTGCCCGATCACTCGGCCGATCGCTGTGCTGATCATGATCGGAGCTGATCGGCCCCAAACCGGCTTCCCGGTGTGAAGATAGATGGAGTTCTCAGTTATGCCGGGTTGGATATGAGGCGAACAGTGTCCGAGGGGCAGACCTCGAGCGTTTTCCAGGCTGTTAATCTAGAGATCAGGATGGTTGAAAGTCACCATAGAGTTTGACCATAATCGGGTCAGAAGTGGCACGGATCAGTTTGAAGGTGCAACAAAGATGGGTAAGGTGGTACTACGCAACCGTGCGGCGAAGTGAACAAGGTCGAAGTATAAATCAGGCACATGAGTTGGTGTATGGTACACTAGGTATAGGACATTGCATATATAATAACAGGGTTTTGATTTTCCCCTAAGCAAAGAGTCGCTCCGCCACGTGTCGCGGTCATTGGGAGCACAGGGTTAACTAGTCCCCTGTTAGCTCAACTTAATTTCCGGTTAAGATGCGCTTAGACTCATTTTGGCTTACCGGAAGGCCCCCGACGGGTTTGTTTAGGTGATCAAACCTCACCCCCCACGCGCACGTGTTTGGACACGTTTTAAATATTGGAAAGGTTTTGTGGAGATAACGCTTGTGGATTACTGTGGAAGATCGTGGTTTGATCGCGTTTTCTTGGTTTCTTGTTGTCTCTCATTCTCATTGGCTGGCCTGATCGGACGAAGTTTCCCGATCAGTGCCTAGATACTGATCAATTATCGACCTCAACCCGTTCTCCGGTGAAGATTTCCACCCGAGCACACCCCCGTCTCGAGAAGGTCATCCCCTCAGACCTGATCAAGATCATCTTTTTCGTCACTGAGTCCACCTGAGTGAGTGTAACCACCCCCGATCAACGGGTGCACAAGGTGATATGAAGTTGAACATAAATCCTGACGCGCATGACGACCGGCCAGATGATCGGGAGGATCAGATCAGTCACCATAATGGTGATTCATCTGATTCTGATGCTGATCAGGATCAACGGAATACCCCCTCCGATAGTTGGTCGTCTGGGCCAGTGGGTATCCGGATTCCACCCAAGACTTCCGTCATGGATTTGGAAATCGGCTCCACCACATAAGTGTGAAGGAATTAGCCGAATACCGTTATTACGCCTGGTCCAGATATTAATGGAATATCGAATGTCACGCCCGATCGGGATATTGGATGTTAGGTGGAGTTCACGTGGACGTGCAAGACTAGATCAACCGAGACAAACTTGATGTACAGCATCAATGACGGATTAATATATCAGGAACAGCAGAATCCGGTCATCGGAACGAGACGTGGATGATACAGATGTTGAAGTTAAATGTGATATGGAAATCTCGGCCTGATCAGCCGAGTCACTTAACTCCGCCCTAGAATGGGAATATCGGATACAAGACAAAGCCGGATACATGGAGTGGTGAGCCGTACGAGCCTCACTAAGCTGGGGCAAGTGATGAGAATCGATGGATTTATCCAGAATCAACGTAAGAAGGTCTGAGCAGGCTCAATTTCAAGAAAGGTGCTGAGTCGGTGCGACCCTTGCGGTCCGACATGCGATGAAGGTCAAGGGTACAGTCGAGCGAACTGGCAATGTCGATGTTGTGATGACCCTGAGGTGTTTGGAGGTGATCTGGGGCTGATCGCCCTGATCACTGCCCCGATCACTATGCTGATCGCTGTGCTGATCATGATCCGAGCCGATCAGCCCCGAATCAGTTTCCAGGTGTGAAAAGAGACGGATTTTTCAGTTAAGCCGGGTTTAATATGGGGCGAACAGTATCTAGGAGGCAGATCCCGAACTAGTTCCAGGCTGCTTTTCGAGGAATCAGAATGGTTTAAGATCGCCATAGAGTTTGACCATGATCAGTCCAGAAGTGGTACGGATCAGTTTGAAGGTGCGACAAAGATGTGTAAGGTGGTACTAGCGCAACCGTGCGACGAAACGAACAGGATCGAAGTATGAGGTAGGAACATGAGTTGGTTCACGGTACACTAGGTATAGGATATTGCATATATAATAACAGTATTGAATTTACCCCCTAAGCAAAGAGTCGCTCCGCCACCTGTCGCAGTCATTGGGAGCACATGGTTAAGTAGGCCCCTGTAGCTCAGCTTAATTCGTGGTTAAGATGCGTTTAGACGCATTTTGGCTTACCGGAAGGCCCCCGACGGGTTTTGTTTAAGTTTTCGACCCTCACCTCCTCACACGCACGTGTTTGGAACACGTTTTATCATTTGAAAGGTTTTGTGGAGGTAACGTTTGTGGTTTACTGTGGGAGATCGTGGTTTTATTGAGGTTTGCGTGGTTTCTCGCTATCTCTCGTTCATATTGGCTGGCCTGATCGGACGAACTGCATGCAATGTTTTCTGGCCTTTGATCGGGGAGATACCCGGTCGACCTTCGTTTCCTTGCACTAGATCCGTGACTTCAAACCAAGCCTGCTGATAAACATCTGGGGCCGCGGTAAGCCATTGAAAAGCAAGTTTTAGGCGTTGTATCTTGATGATTGAGATAAGACCTACTCCTCCCGCTCCTTTTGGTATAAACAGTAAGGGAGGAGAGATTTAGTGTCGGCATTGATCTCCTCGCACCCGCTTGCACCATATAAACGTTTTTTGCAGGTGTAATAGTTGAACTAGCACATCCCGGGAAGGTTAAAAAAATCTCGCTGTGAAGAGGATCGAGGGGATAGCAATCACGTTAAACAGTTGTACTCTTTCCGCTAAAGCCGTAGAACAACCTGTAGTTGTTGCCAATCTTCCCTTAACTGCCTGTAATCGAAGCACCCAATTAACTGTTCCCAATTCCGTCCAGCCAAAATGGTAACCGAGATATCGTATTGTTCACCTTCCGGTAATACCGGAATCCCGTACCATGTTTTTGGTACAAAACTTGAATTTAGGAAAACAAACTTACTTTTGGCTGGTTGGATCTTTATCCCGCTAACTCGCCGAATCGGTGAACTACCTTTATCATCAACGAACGCCGAAAGCGGTGTTCAACAGAATCGTCTCGCTGTAGAGGAGTGATACCCCGTAGGGTCGTATCCTGTGAAATTGCTAAAGCCAAAAGCTCCACTGCCAAAATAAATAATAAGGGCGCGAGAGGACAGCCTTGGCGAATTGCAGAAAGAACATCAATAGGAGCCGAGAAAGGATTATTTACAAAGAATTCCGCAGTCGTACCCAAATAAAGTCTTGCCATTAATCCCACAAAATCATCAGAAAATCCGAAAAGAGAGAGAACCGTGAGTATAAATTGCCTGTCCGCTGCATCGTAAGCTTTACTGAAGTCTAGAAATACAACTCCAGCACTGTCAACACTACCAACCTTAGGTATATTCTGGAAGCGTTTGAAAGTCGACGTCATGAGTACAACCGCCTTATCTAATCGGCGGCCCGACACAAATCCCTGCAGCGAATCTCCAATGAGCTGACCTAGAAATCGTTGAAGTCGTTTTGCGAGAATCTTCCCGAATATCTAATATCCAGTTGTTAGTTATGAAATCGGGCGGCAATCTAGTGCATTGCCTGAATCCATTTCTTTCTTAAAGAAATCACAAACGCTTTCATGAAGAATTTTGGGGGAGACGCGCCCCGTAAAACGTCATTGCATCCACAGACCAAAGGATCCACTAGTACCATCGGAAAAGTCTTTGTAAATGTCATTCCCCAAACCATTGTGACCAGCCGCCTTCTAGCGCTCCAGGCCCTTAATGGCCAAATAAACGTCCTCGTCTGTAATTGGTGATAATAACTCTACATTTTGCGCTGCCGTTACCCTGCGTTCAGCGGGAATCCCTATGTACGTCTGGAGGTCCTCATTCAGACGGTGACTGGGCACAGTCCTGTGATATTTTCCCATTATTTGTTGCCAAGACAGTGCGAACATGTCCGGGATAGACAGATTAACCGCAAAGTGAAATTCTGAGGTGGATGAAATAGTCGTTACAGTCTGATCTTTTTCCCAGACCGCTGTTCGCTTGAATAGCTCCTGATATCCGCTGCCGATCTGTGAAGACATGAGCCCCTACAAAAACGCCTCTCATTCTCTAACGCATTTGCCACTGTTGCGATTAGATGGTTTGGAGTTTGGGAATTATCATGAATAATCTTCTGTAGTTGTAGCTTCCGCCGTTTTCGCCTTCTCGACAGGCTTTTCTCCAAATGTAAAGCACGTCGCGTACGTGATATACCAGATTATCCCAAGTATCTGCGTCTGTAACTATGTCTGCTCTCCTAGAAATGTGTTCCATTGACGAAAATGAATATTCTCCGAGCTGGACCCCTGGAAAGGATAGGTTATCAGTGACCCCCCCGATGCTACCGGATCCTTCAAAAACAATGTGACTTGGTTATGGTCCGAATAGACTGGTGGAATGTTCACCGAAACCCAGGCTACCCACGGTCTCCAGTTATCGGTTATGAAGAACCGATCCAGGCGACTTGCCTGTACTCCTCTCCAGAATGTAAAATGCTCTGTTAGATCCAGCTTTATCTCATCTATGGCAGAACCAAGTAGTAATCGCGCATCATATCAATTCCAGTCCATCACTAGTCTTGATAATACTGCACTCTCTGGTTTGGTAGATCGCCGTTCACCTAAGCGATCTAGTACCGGTAAGTCGACGCAGTTAAAATCTCCTGCCATGATAAAATTATCGACACACCTTGGGGGAGTATGTCAGAGAACGAGAAAAAAATCCTCTTGGGAGTTGAAATCTACGGATGGACCGTAAATATTTATTACTGTGCATTCCTCCCATTGCACTGCGATAAAGCGATGTGACCAATCTCCCAATTTCCAAGGTGATGTATTATGAGCTATGTCCGGTCGTACTAAAATAGCGACTCCTCCCTGATTCTTTCCAAAAACACTCCAGTTAAAAATTGGCACTGTTGTATTATAGATTCCCCAAGCTTGAGCCCATTTGGTTGCTACGTCTGATTTTTCTATGTCTGTCGTTATATATGTTTCTTGTAGGAGAATCAGGTGAGGTTATCGTCCTGACCTCCCTGATCGCCCCGCAAACAACCAATCACTTATATCCCGAGAGGTGGAACCCCGAACGTTTTGGCTGATTATCGTATAGGTTGCCCCAGCCGCCCGGGGCCGATACCGCGAACTTCTTGGATCAAATTCCATATCACGTAATAAACGATTTTTTGTATATGTGACCAAAGAGTTGAGGTTATAATAGTGATTTTTCAGACCATGTCGGTGCACTTAGTACCGGTGTTGTACCGATAGGTCGGTACTATCTCCATCAGCCTGTACCGGCAAATCGGTACCCTCACTATTACACTGACTTGCATGCGCTGTTATCACCACTTTTGCAGATGTCATAAAAGATGTTAGGCCCTTCCTGCTCGACCTGGCACCCAGTTCGACTGCATCTATACACGCTGCATATGTTGAAGACAGTGATCGCGCTTGTAAATGGCGTTGAAATAACGTGACCATAGAATCCATTGGGTGGTAATCAAGGCCGAGTAGGGCCGCTGTAACAGGCTAGCTGTTACACGGCTTACACTGTAAGAATTGCAGTGAGGAAGCGTGCAATTGAGTAGGACCAAATGTAAATTTTGTCCTCCTTATTTTACCTTAGATAAACTTAGAAAGAGACTAATTAATTTGTTAATTAATCA